>CM076576.1:510037178-510088383 GCA_034641835.2 Pinus albicaulis
TTCATCCATATATGGACAAAGGTGAATGGCATGGTACCCTTCACACAACTTACAGGGATTGGTGAGCATACCCTGCTTCTTAAGAGTTTTACCAACACCAGTTGAAGACGTGCCCCCAACTTGACTCTCGGAAGCCAAAGGCAACGGCGGACGACCGCTGGACCATTCTTCCATCACCTTGGGGATGCCAGGGCAGTCTCAAAGAAGATGGTCTCCCATGCACAACATGCAAGGGAACTTGAATTTCCACGGAGGGTTGGAATTTTTATCGAGAGGAGATGCGCTAGAAGCAGTAGCTGTAGCCTTAGCCTCTCTCTTATCAGACTTATTCTTCTTTGTCTTCTTCTTCTTCTTCTTAGCCATCTGGTTACTCGAATCCAGACTTTCACTAGGCAAAGTAGAAGAGGAGGACGCAGAAACAGCTGAAGAAGGGAAGAGGTCCACCTTGGAATCAACATGACATTGTTCAGGTTGAGGAACTGATTGAACAGTAGATGGGACATTCGGGACCACAGAGGTTGAGAACAACCAAACAGGCAACCCAACAGTTAACCCAGGAAGGGACAGCGTTTCCATATAATGAGCACCAACATTTCCAAAAGGAGGAAAATGACTCGGATTCCCATCGGAGGGGATTCCTTGGTTGGTGAACTCTAGAAAAGTTTCCATCAACAACTCAAAACCACACACGGGCTAAAAACCAAGGCACACAATCAAACAGCCAACAAGCAAATTCTAATAAGGTGTGTGATCGCAGGTGATTTATTTTACCACATTGAAACTTAGAAACTTCACCATTTCATGTTTTAAGAGTCGAGAAATGGATGAAATATGGCTCTATCTCTTTCAGTTTTGAAGCAAGCATGAAAGGACAAGCGCTTGGTGATCTTTTCAAATTTAAGGAGTCAGATAAGATCAAAATGACTACTCAAGAATACTAGGAAAAGGGTGTACCAAATAACCGTGAACTGCAATATACACCTTGGTTTCAAAATGAAGGAGAAATCAACCAAGGACTTGACGTACGTGCAGGAAATCTCCCCGAATGTTGTGCCCGGTGTATCACGAGTATAAGGCGGCGGACTCATCTTCCTATGGATAAAGGATAGAAACCTAGTGGGGTCTCCCTTTATATACGCGACGGTACGAGAAGCACAAGTATGTACAAGTGTTATCTAAAACCAAGAGGTGAATGACAGCTACTAGGTTTAAAGACGCTGGAACACATCTCCGGCCTAGACCTCTAAATATTTCGTTAATGTTCCAATGCTGCCTTAGTGTAAATTGAATATATTTTAAGGTTTATCTTTAATTATGTTTCAGCTTTCAAGCCCTAGCACGATGGATAATGCTCTGGTCTACGAAACCAGAGATTCTGGGTTCGATCCCCAGTGGAGTCGCCAATTTGTTGTGGAGGTAAATCCCCTCTGCGGACAGAGGTGATCCCTACTAGCCCAGAGCGGGTCTAGCAACAATCGTAACATGCTATGGTGCAGGTCCCTAATTGCAATAAACCAACTTGCAAGGAAGGCTTACCTCGAATCCAATGCTGTTGTTTGTAGAGAAGGTAGCGCTCTCGTTCCTTTTCTCCGGCAGATCACAATCCTCACTCTCGTCGCAATCGAACACCTGCACATGCAAGAAACACAAAAAACACAAGAGTAAAATCCAATATATACAATTATGCGTCAGTCAGAGAGGACACAACTCATGATCATAATGAACAAAATGAGTGGAACCATAACCAATAGTCGCTTATCATTAATCATACAAAGGAAAATACAACTTGGCTCTGACACTGAATTCTCCTTTGACGGGTCGCCAGCGGAATACGTCTTGGTAAAGCTTGTCAAGGATGGGGACAAGCCTGTCTCTTCGATCGTCAATCTCCTTGCTATGGATTTAGCACTATGAGGACTATTGCAGCATTCTTTAGGCTATGAAAGCTCTTGGAGATTTTGGAGACTCTTGGAGATTTTTGGAGACTAGCTTGCAAAGGGAAATGGAAAGCTTATATAGATGGTGGAAGAGGAGTTGGGATCCCTACAATCATGGGATTGGCCCTATCCTCAAGGAAGCTTCCATGAGAGATGGAAAACTACTTCCTCTACATGGAAATCCGGACCCAACCTCCCAACTCAAATTAGAGACTAGTTTAGGAATTGGTTGGGGTCAATATTCCGACATTTATTTTTAAAATACACCCTTTATTAAGCCTGGCACGGGTGCGGCTCTAAGACAGAGCGCCAATTGGCACACCCTCTTTGGAGGATTTTCCCCCTTAGCGCGAGGGCTGAACTGTGTACCCGCGCCAATGCAAAAAAGGCTATTTTTAGGGTTTTTCACAAGGATTTGTCTTCAGGGCAATGAAAGTACATGTCTAGGGGAATGCCATGAAAGTGTTTTCAAATTATGTCACTGCTCATAGGTCACGAAAAGAGCCCTCCAATGTGCAGGACGGGGAATTACAGGGATGGTGACAAATTGTTGTGTAACACCCCTCCGGTAAATCCAAATCCTTTTCCTCAAAGCTTGATCCATCCTAGCCAGCATACCCTAGAAGAGACTGAAATTCTGGGAGAATTGAAGAACTTATGTTTAAATATACCCATTCTCTATGATATTAAGGTTGCTCCTATCTGTAATAACCTTATCAAAGAGAAATGCTTCAAAAACACTTGGAGAAAGAAGAGAGACACCCCCACCATCAATGCTATAGGTCAATTATCTGATTTTATGTTGGCGATAGTGATTTTCCCAAAGTACCTAGACCGTAGGAGTCGTGTAGTGGATGTACACATTAATGGTATCATTATTCCTCATACATTGTGTTAGTTTCAGTCTAGTTATACTACCATCAGTGATCAAAACTTCTGTTTTGCATTTGCATATTAGGAGTGTCATACCGAATAAATTTCATTATTCTGCTAGGTTATGGATTCATTGACGGTAGTAATTTTTCATTGGTTTTCCCTCATGAGATACTTGCTGATGGTCTCATTATTTTCTAAGGTTTCACCATGGTCAAATTCATGAGTCAAATGTCAATAAATATTAGTAAGGTCATGAGGAAGTCAATAAACTCAAAGTCACAGCACTTGGAAGACCAAAGAGATATTTTATTCAGCTTGATGTAATTTTCACCTCAAAACTGTGTTTTGAGTTGAAAATATGATATTTTTCCTTTATTATCATTCGTTATGTAATTTTACGTCATCATATGTAATAAGTCACAATTCAGAAGCTGCCATCTCTACAAAGTCATCATCATGCCTTCGGAGAAGTTTTCCATAGCATGTTTAGTGCCAAATCATCTTCCAGGTAGATCCATCAGAAAGAGCTCGGAAAGAGCTTTCCAACGGTATATTACACTCTTAAATTTCACTTCTGGATTGAAATTTATGCTCAAGTGAAGTAAAGGTCCCCTATATCCTCAAATAACCCTATTTCCCATTTTCTCTTAAACCTTACTAAAATCCCTTTTTCCTCCCTCCAATTACCAAATCGCATTATAAATTCATTTAAAACACATATGCGATTAACCACTACCCCTCCATGCCATAGAAATTTATAATAAAGCTCTTTATATTATAATCCCCGCCATTATAAACCACTTCCCCTTTTCATAACCCCTTGAACTTTAGAACAAAGTTTAAGTTTTGTATTATCAATCTCACCGATCACACCCCTGATCTAATCGATTCGATTAATTGCATCGTAAAATTTTTATTGCATGCTCTGATTGGTCCTTCGTGAAAACATCCGATGCGATTATATTAAGAAACCCGATTATAAACCTCCGATCGTTCCCCTCTGATTCACTCCCACCGATGGCCCGCTCGTGATTATCCCTCAACCATTGATTTTCCCCTCCGATCCGATAGCCCATAGCCAATCGGGCCATCGGCAATCGGCAATTCCATATATAACATCTTTCTCTACCCCTCTCCCCGATCTCCGATCGCGATTGGCCCTCGGGCCCGCCATAAATTCTCTGCTCATTTATAAAGGCTCATTTCCCTTTGTAAATTTTAAAATGTATTTTATATCGTTTTATTTAAAGTATTTTCCCAATCGCCTCTTTTCAAATCGCATCGCCAAAGTTTCATTGTGTATTATATTTTTCCCCGCTCCCCATCCTGATTGTGATTGCGATTCATTGACACAGTCCCAACATATTACCCTCCGCCTTTTCACATTCAAATGGCCATTTTCCTTTGTAAATATCAAATTTCATTTTATTTTGAGTTACAAAGGATTTCCTCACTCTATGGTTAATTACCCATCGGGCCTATGCCAATCACATCGGAGGTTCTCCCTCATACATATGCTCCCTATCCCGCTCTGATTTCGATTCTGACGGCGTCGTTGCAAAGTGTATTTTCAAAGGTTTTATTATATATTATATCACCCCGTTTCCAATTCATCCTGATTGTGATTGCGATGTAGGTCCCGCCTCCTTTCCCTTCTTCTTTCCCATTCAAAATTAATTTTTCCCTTCACCGAAAGCATTATTTCATTCTAGTTTTATCTCAAAGTATTTTTATAAAAGTCATTTTTCTTCAAACGAATAATGGAAATGAAAGGAAACAGTCAGCTGGCCGTGAGCTTGAAATAAAGCAAAGATGTCTACAACAGCAGAGAAAATAGGATCTGATTGCCTATTTTAGTATTCAACAGAGAAACTGTGAAATCTGCCCAGTAATCAAATGTAATATTGTTCCTTCTTTAGGACATATTGTTAGATTTCTTTTCTATGATTAGTTTTCAGTTCTTAAACTGTTAGAATAGCTCCCTTTTTCTATGGATATATGTTCCCACATTTTAGTGTATTTAATGTAATTGTAAATCATTTGTAAAGGGGTCTGAAGTCCATAGTTCAGAAGTAAGGAAATAGTGTGGAAGAAGACTCTGCGTTCCATTGTACAGTTGACAGAAAATTAATAAGAGATGCAGCTCTGATTTGTAGGATCCATGTGGTATGAGATTTAGCATTTGTTTTTCTCCTTTGTTTCATATGTAAATTGTTATGTTTCACCTTTCATCCATAAACATCTCTTTTTGAATATTTTCAAGATATAAAGGTAGGATCCATTTTCATGCCCTGCCTTGGGAGATCATTCATACTCTATGTTTTTCCTCTGTTTGAAAAGGATCCATATATTGTACCCTTTTTAGCTCCTCACCAGTCTTTCCATCCCATATTGATTAAAATTTAATTGCTAAATATCCTGCCTATCTTGCCCCATGAAATACCATGTGTCTTGATTTATTCCCCAGCTTCAACTATCCCATTTTATCCCACACATCCCTGAAATTCATTCATTTTATTAAAACCTTTTCCATCATTTTATCTAGCCTAATATTAGATTATTATTGCACTTTATTGAATATCTATATTTACAGAGAGATCCCTCTCTTTTCCTTGTAGGGCTAGCTACAAGGCTGAGCGGGGTTTAGTTGTTACCCCATTTTTCCCTTTTCAGCCTAGGGTCCAATTCGGGTGCTAACATCACTGGAGACCATACTGGGGAATCTGTTTCAATCTAACTATCTATGAACTTGTATTCTCGGTGCCAAAACATGTTTATTCTGCTTCGAAGAAATTTTGAGCTAGGCCTCTAGAAGAGCAAATCGTAGCTAGGCTCTATGTAAAGAAGAGTATTATGAAACCCTGCTTAAGGTTAAAAACCTTGGTTATATTATACGCGACAGTTCTTCTTTGTTATCTAATTAAAAATCTTCATTCTTTACCAGCGGAGTAATATTAAGTGGGACCCAGTCGTTGAGTTAACATGTGGAGTTAAAACGCTTAACCATAGTTAAACCTCGGTTTGATATACCGCGAGCGGGTTTTTCAAACCAAAACCACCCATATCGCGCCGCTTTGGCCCAGGAGAAAAACCACTTCATAAAAAAATGATCTAGTTATATTCGAGCACGTCATCACTCCAATACTGCTCATTTCATGCAACTCTCAGCTGTTAAACTTTGACCTCTGAAAAAACGCGAAATCAACGAGGATCATCCAATTTGAGGAGCGTTAGATCTGACGGCGATCACGTAGTAAAATGCACAAGTGATAACTCAAGGTATGATTCGGCGGTTTGATATCATTTAAAGTTATTTTATTCACAAAAGGTGAAAAATGGATGTGTGGGCACGTGCTGAATAAAATGAATGTCGCGCTGCTAGCATAGATGTTTTATATGATATAAAGTTCAAAATTTGGTGTTTTCTTTAAAGGATTGCGTTATTGTTATAAAGTTTTAATATTTTGACAAGAGTAATAAGGTTTGCTCAGTGTTTTTAATGTCTTCCCAAATATTGCATTAAATTATAAATATTTGTTCAAAGGTCGGGATATTATTTCATGGCAAAAAATTATTAAAGCGTTGTTGGAAAATAACATGACTAAAACCACTATTCTTCAGTCATAGTACATTTCTGCTATTAGAGCATAAAGGTTATATTACCGTAGTAAAAGTTCTCTTGTAAATTTCTCGGTGCTGGAAAATTATTTTCAGAGTCTGTTAGGCTGAAACAGAAATTTTTGTACACTAGAAATTTACACACACTGGCTTCAAGGAGATACACCAAGGCTAATCCAGATACAAATCCTCCCCCTTTGTTTAAAAATCCAAATCTTATGCCAAGAATTGTCAGAAGACAAGAAGGATCATTAAGTCCCAAACCTGTCTTCAAATCCTATACTTTGCCTAATGAGTGGTTTTTTGTACAAGATCTTTCCTTCGATGAAAATTTTGAGCTTTCTATATTTAGAAATAACTTTGAAACTGACATTGATGATACAGTTTTAGATCTTGACTTCCTTGTAGATATTGAAATCCAAAGAGAAAATTCCTCCATTGACGATTACATTTTGAATTCTCCTCAGTCCATCACTGTAACTAATATTCTTGAGCCTTCAGAATCATCAGGAACAGCATTTCCTCCTCCCAATTCATCAGCATTCCCGTCAGTTAGCTCTCAGTTTTCATCTCCTCCATCAACACCTCCTTTAAATCTCAGTAATATAAATATAGTTGTAAATCCACCTAGAGTCATGGCTGCCCGGTATGCACCTCTAATCTTGCCTCTGGTTCTCAATGACATATCGGCTGACTATCAAAGAAAAATTCCCATTTTTGATGCCACCAAGAGCATTATGGCCCAACAACACGTCGATAAAATGAATGACTTTTTTGATCTACATGAGGTGGAAGCAGAGAATGTAACTACCAGGTTGTTCGTTCGGAGCTTCGGAGGTGAAGTCAGAAAGTGGTTCAGAGCCTTACCAGCAGGCTCAATTCACACTTTGCAGGAGTTGCACACTCAGTTCTTGGACCGGTGGGAGGTAAAAAAGAACCCACTCCAAATTCTGTCTGAATATGAAAATATTAAGAGAAATGTGGGTGAAACTGTGCAAGACTATTGTTTAAGATTTAATGCTGTATATAATGCTATTACAGCTAACCTGAAGCCTCCTGTGGGATTAGCATTGCTGAAATTTCCAGATGGTTTTGATGCTATCATGGCATATCAGCTTTGTGAAAGAGATCCATCTTCACTTGAGGACATGTAGAAGATAGCAGCAAGCATTGAAGCTAATATGCTGGCTAAAAGAGCACAAGCCAGAGCTGAGAAAAGAGTCACAGTGAAAGAAGAGGCCTCTCCTTCAGACAGAAAAATGGACACTCTGATCAGGACAGTCAAAAAAATGGTTGATAGATTAACCATTACAGATAGACCTGAGCCTCAAATAAGAAATCCGAATTTCAGAGGGCAGCAACCCCAATTTAGAATCAAACAGAGAGAGCAAAGAGCACAAGACCAAGCAACACCACCACAGCAGTAGATTAAAACACCATTGCAGCAGAACTACGTGCAAAGGACAGACTCAGATGACGATGATCCTATGATTGTGGCCAATCATTTTTTCACAGCTAATGGTGTGCCAATTTTCCTCACAGAAGGCGAAGAATACACAGTGGTGACTCCAAACATTCAAAAATACCAAAATTTCATTTTGGTCAATGACACAGTGTTGGGAGAAGAATCTGATGACTACTAGAGAGGTATATGAACGCTTTTTCGGCTCAGCAAAGGTAGTACTCTTTAAGGAACAGATAAGTTACGATCAGTCCCATTCAAAAGAGAAAGGAACTCCAAATGAAGAATGATGCACAGAAGAAAGGAAAAAGGCTGGCCGATCCTTCCTCCAACAAAACACCGGCAGCTACTAATACAACAAATGAAAAGAACCAGCAGAGCACAGAAAAGGAGAAAACAGAGAAGAAATACCCTCCCATTAAAGAAGTAGAAAAAGCTCCTTCTTTTAATTTAGAAAATGAAATTTCTAAGCTGAAAGTGTCTATGCCCCTCACAGAGCTGGTGAAGAATAGTGCATATAAAATTCTAAAGTCTAAAGTCTAAAGTCTTCCAAATAGACTCTGTTTCTGATATGGTTAATGTAGAAGATGACTACCGTGAACTTATTTTTGGTCTAGCCATAGAAGAATCTGAAGAAAATGAAGTCCCTCCCTTTTACCTGAGTCTTAGAGTACATGAGTTCACCTTGCATAATGCTATGTTGGACTCCAGAGCCTCACATATTTTGATGCCCAAATCTGTCATGGAGAAGCTAGGCCTTGATATTACTAAAAAATACCATGACTTTTATTCTTTTGAGTCAAGTAGGGTCCATTGTATCATTCTTATCAAAGACTTGGTAGTGTCTTTATATCAGATTCCAGCAAAGAATGTCTTGATGGATGTAGTTGTTGATGATGTGCCACCAAGGTTTGGAATGCTTCTATCTAGGTCTTGGGGTGCAAAACTCAAGGGAACTATGCAACTTCACTTCTCTTATGCCACTATCCCTGTATTTGGCCAGTTGAGAAAGTTATATAGGGAAAAGAAAATGAAATATATGATTACTAGCAAACAGAAGCCAGTAGAACATCCCATTATTGCTGTCCACACAGATTTAGAGTCCTTTGTCTTGTATTATGACGGTGGTTTAAATGATGAGAATTTTCAGTTGGTACAAGTATATGAAATACCTGAGATTTCAGAGAATTTTAGAGAAGTCCTCAAACAGGAAAAAGACAAAACAGCAAGCACTTCTGAGTCTCCTGCCTGCCAGCAGCAAAAAGACAGTGAACAGCCAAAAATTAGCCAAGGTAAAGAGGAGAAAGAAACAAAATTCCAGCATATACAAGAAGAGGAAGAAGGCCTGTGGAGCATGGATTTTGATGGAGTTGTTGGTAAGGATGGAGCTGGTATTGGAATATGGATTAGGAGCCCTGTTTTCCAGCCTGAAAAGGTTCCCAACAATTTTAGAGTATGTGCTTATAAGTTGGCTTTTGATTGCTCTAACAATGAAGCAGAGTATGAGGCTTTGATTGCAGGTCTCAAAATTTTGAGGAAGCTAAATGGTAAGAGGATTTCTATCTATGGTGACTCCAAGCTGATAATCAAACAGGTGAAAGGACAATACCAAGAAAAGCATCCGAGATTGAGGGCATATAGAAATGTAGTCTTAGACATTTTGAAGAAATTCCCACAGTACACTTTGAAAGCAGTGCCCAGGATGTAGAATCTTATTGTTGATTCTCTTGCCACTACTGCAAGAAAATTGAATATTCCGATGAACTCTAGCAATAATTTTGAGATCAATGTCAAGCATAGGCCCGCTGTTCTAGAAAATTTAAGGTATTGGCAAGTATTTTGGGATGATAATGAGATTAATGCATTTTTGCAAGGTGATGGAAAATTCAAAGACACTCCAATAGAAGGTGAGTATGAGGTTGATGATCAGGAGTTGGAAGCAAACTAGATGGAAATATTGGAGCTAAAGGATAACATAATTCCTAGAGGTCTCATACCTCTAGAGGAGCTTTTTGATCAGGATTATGTTGTAAAGAAACCAAGCTTGGTGCCTACTAAGAAAGGAGTTGAAGATGTGAATCTTGGAACACCTGACAAGCCCAAGTTTGTGAAGTTGTCAAAGGCATTATCCCCTGAGGTAAAGGATAAGTATGTTAAGTTTCTTTCTAAATTTTCTGATGTGTTTTCATGGGATTATTCATATTTGAAAGTGTATGATAAGAACATAATCTAGCATACTATTCCTATCAAGCTGGATGAAAAGCCTTTCAGACAGAAGCTGAGAAGAATCAATCTGAAGCTGCTGCCATCCATCAAAAATGAGGTAAACAGGTTGTAAAAAGTAGGCATCATAGTTCCCATTAGATTTTCTGACTGGATTTCAAATTCGGTCCCAGTGCGTAAGAAGACTGGAGAAATAAGATTGTGTATAGATTTTCGGAACTTGAATAAGGCATCCTTAAAGGACAATTATCCACTTCCGAAGATGGATCATATTCTGTAGAGAGTAGTTGGAGCATCCAGGATGTTAGTACTTGATGGCTACTTAGGCTACAACCAAATCTTGGTGCATGAGAAGGACCAAGATAAAACTGCCTTCACAACACCCTAGGGTACCTTTCAGTATGCTAAAATTCCATTCGAACTGAAGAACGCTGGAGCTACTTTCTAGCATGCAATGGACATTGCTTTTGCAAATGAAAAATATGTTTTTCTTGTTGTTTATTTGGATGATTTGACAGTGTTTTTAGGATAAGATGATGAGCATTTGCACCATTTGAGAGTTGTTTTTTAGCGTTGTAGAAAGTTTGGAATTTCTCTTAATCCCAAAAAGAGTCTCTTTGCCATGGATGAAGGCAAGCTCCTTGGGCATATCATCTCTAAAGATGGTATTTGCATTGATTTAGCTAGATTGGAGGCAATTCAGCACATAGATCTTCCACGAAATAAGAAGGAGATTCAAGCCTTTAATGGTAAGATGAATTTTTTGCGCAGATTTATACCTAAGTTGGCTGAACATTTGACAGAAATGACCAACATGCTGAAGAAGGAAAACACTGTTAAATAGACTGAGGAGGCTATAAAGTCATATAATTTGGTAATTTTTTCTTTTTCCAATGCTCCAGTTTTGATTAGTCCCGACTATACTCAATATTTTATCATATTTTCGTTTGCATCCAAGCATACCGTGGCTATTGTTTTAATGCAAAAGAGAGATGAGGTCAAAAAGCCAATTTCCTTTTTTAGTAGGACTATTAGAGATGCTACTTTAAGGTATAATATTACTGAAAAATAGGCATTGGCACTTATCAAGGCATTGAAGGATTTTAGGGTCTATATTCTGCATTCACATACTATAGCATACGTCCCTAAGGCAACAGTGAAGGACATCTTGATGCAAACTGATCTAGAAGGTTGAAGAGGAAAATGGATAGGAGATATGTTGGAGTACGACTTGGAGATAAAACCCACGAAGTTGATCAAAGGCCAAGGCTTGGAAAAATTGGTGGCCCAATCAAATCTGTGTGCCCTACATATAAACCTCATTACAGCAATGTCAGAAGATGAAGATGAAGGTTTTCTTGTTCCTATTTCAGATATTTTTCAGCAGTCTTCTTGGTATTCTAATATTTTTTATGTCCTTCAGCACCTGTCACGTCCTACAGGCATGTCTAAGAGTAAAGGTAGATCTTTGAAATTGAAATCTGCTAATTATTGTATTTTAAACAATTCTCTGTATTGGAAAGATCTAGGAGGCATTCTGCTAAATTGTCTGGTGGAAGAAGAAGCTCAGAAGGTAATGCATGATTTTAATAAAGGTGACCATGGTGGTCACTTGTTTTGGAAGACTACAGCTAACAAGGTATTAAGAGCAGGGTATTATTGGCCCACATTATTTTCTGATTTATATAAAACAGTGATGAATTATCATGAATGCCAAATATTCCAAGGGAAGAATAAATTGCTTCCACTTCCTTTGAAACCAGTTTCAGTGAACGCGCCCTTTCAGCAGTGGGGAATCGATTTTATAGGATAAATTCGTCCCGCGTCCTCACCACAGCACCGATGGATATTCACAGGAACATATTACTTTAAAAAATGGTTGAAGGTTGTCCCAATGAGGCAAGCAACTGACACGGTAATTATTCAATTCCTTGAATCAAATATTTTGTCTCATTTTGGCTTCCCATGTAAAATTGTAACAGATAACGCAGCAGCGTTCCGATCCAATAAAATGGTCGATTTCTGTGACAAATACAATATCGCGTTGGGCCATTCAAAAACGTATTATCCATAAGGAAATAGCCTGGTAGATTCATCGAACAAATCATTGATAAATATAATTAAGAAAATGATGGAGGCAAACAAAAGAAATTGGCACCGAAAGCTCATCAATGCACTGTGGGCAGACAGAGTTAGCAGTAAGAAATCAATAGGCATATCTCCTTTTGAATTAGTTTATGGAACTGATGTTGTCTTTCCCACATCTCTTACTATCCCAGTTATGAAATTATTACAAGAAGTTGGCATCGAAGATGATGACAACCAGCGAAGGATCAACCAGATGATCCACCTTCAACAAATAAGAGAAGAAGTGTCACAAAATGTGATTCAGTTGCAGGAGAAGATTAAAAAGATCTATGACTGAAAGACTAGAGTAGAAAAGTTTCAGCTAGATGATGTAGTGCTAAAATGGGATAAAGGAATGAAGACAAAGGTAAGCACGGTAAGTTTTACAACCTTTGGAATGGACCATACATAATTTCAGCATACATGGGACAAAATTCCTTCTTGCTTTCAGAAATGGATGGCCAGGATTGCCCTGGAGGAGAAGTAAATGGTAGGCTTTTGAGGCACCACCATTGTTGAAGACAATGGATCAAAATCTATGTCATCATCATTGTATATACCATGTTATTTTTTATCAAAATTCAAGTACACAATTGTTCAAGTTTGGGGCCCGAGGTGAAGGCTATAAAACTTGGATGATATGTGTATGGTTTGGTTTTATTTCAGTTTTCAGTCTTAGTCTTGAGTCAGAGTCAGTTTTCATTTGTGTCATTTTTCAGCATTTTTGACTCCATGCCCAATCGATAAGGCTACTTGTTTTACGGTATTCTAGGCAGCTCGAAGGAGCTACCATCCCCATTGGAGCCAATGTTAGTGTGAGTCTAGCTATACTGCCATCAGTGATCAAAACTGCTCTTCTGCATTTGCATATTAGGAGTTTCATACCAAATAAATTTCATTATTCCGCTAGGTCATGGATTCATTGATGGTAGTAATTTTTCATCGGTTTTCCCTCATGAGATACTTGCTGACTCTCCTCTCTATGGTCTTTAGTCACTAGTCACTTTCAAAAAATCATGTCATTAGGTCGTAGGATGGGTCTCATTAGTTTCTAGGGTTTCACCATGGTCAAATTAATGAGTCAAATGTCAACAAATATCAGCAAGGTCATGAGGAAGTCAATAAACTCAAAGTCACAGCACTTGGAAAACCAAAGAGGTATTTTATTTAGCTTGATGTAATTTTCACCTCAAAACCATGTTTTGAGTTGAAAAAATGATATTTTGCCTTTATTATCATTCATTATGTAATTTTATGTCATCATATGTAATAAGTTACAATTGAGAAGATGCCATATCCACAAAGTCATCATCCTGCCTTCATATAATTTTTCCATAGCATGTTCAGTGCAAATCATCTTCCAAGCAGATCCATTAGAAAGAGCCCAGAAAGAGCTTTCGAACAATATATTACACTCTTAAATCTGACTTCTGGATTGAAATTTATGCTCAAGTGAAGTAAAGGTCCCCTATATCCTCAAATAACCCCTATTTCCCATTTTCCCTTAAACCTTATGTTTAAACTTTTATATTCTCCTTATTAAAATCCCTTTTTCCTCCCTCCGATTACCAAATTGCATTATAAATTCATTTAAAACACATATGCGATTAACCACTTCCCCTCCATGCCATAGAACCTTATAATAAATTTCTTTATATTATAATCCCCGCCTTTATAAACCAATTCCCCTTTTCATAACCCCTTAAACTTTAAAACAAAGTTTAAGTTTCGTATTATAAATCGCGTCGATCGTACCCCCAATCCAAACACTCCGATTAATTGCATCACAACATTTTTATTGCATGCTCCGATTGGTCCTTCGTGAAAACTTCCGATGCGATTATATTAACAACCCCCGATTATAACCCTTAGATCGTTCCCCTCTGATTGACTCCCACTGATGGCCTGCTCCCGATTATACCTCAGCCATTGATTTTCCCCTTCGATCCGAC
Organism: Pinus albicaulis; assembly: GCA_034641835.2. Classification (NCBI taxonomy): domain Eukaryota; kingdom Viridiplantae; phylum Streptophyta; class Pinopsida; order Pinales; family Pinaceae; genus Pinus; species Pinus albicaulis. Next base: position 510,051,374 of record CM076576.1, read on the forward strand.
GGCCCACAGCCAATCGTGCCATTGGCAATCGGCAATTCCATATATAAAATATTTCTCCGCCCCTCTCCCCAATCTTCAATCCCGATTGGCCCTCGGGCCCACCATAAATTCTCCGCTCATTTATAAAGGCTCATTTCCCTTTGTAAAATTTAAAACATATTTTATATCGTTTTATGTAAAATATTTTCCCAATCACCTCTTTTCAAATCGCATCGGCAAATTTTCATTGTATATTATATTTGGCCCCACTCCCGATCCCGATTCCGATTATGATTCATTGACCTAGTCCCAACATATTACCCTCCCACTTTTCACATTCAAATGGTAATTTTCCTTTTTAAATATGAAATTTCATTTTATTTTGAGTTACAAAGGATTTCTCCATTCTATGGTTAGTTACCCATCAGGCTTATGCCAATCACATCGGAGGTTCTCCCTCATACATATGCTCCCTGTCCCGCTCCGATTCTGATTCCAACGGCACCGTAGCAAAGTGTATTTTCAAAGTTTTTATTATATATTATATCACCCCTTTTCCCATTCATATCGATTGCGATTGAGATGCAGGTCCCGCCTCCTTTCCCTTCTCCTTTCCCATTCAAAATTATTTTTTCCCTTCACTGAAAGAATTATTTCATTCTAGTTTTATTTCAAAGTATTTTTATAAAAGTCGGTTTTCTTCAAACGAACAATGGAAAGCAAAGGAAACAGTCAGCTGGTTGTGAGGTTGAATTAAAGAAAATATGTCTACAGCAGCAGAGAAAATAGGATCTGATTTCCTATTTTAGTATTCAACAGTGAAACTGTGAAATCTACCTAGTAATCAAATGTAATATTGTTCCTTCTTTATGGCAGATTGTTAGATTTTTTTCTATGATTAGCTTTCAGTTCTTCAGCTGTTAGAAAAACTCCCTTTTTTTGTGGATCTATGTTCCCACATTTCAGTGTATTCAATGTAATTGTAAATCATTTGTAAAGGGGTCTGAATTCCGTATTTCAGAAGTAAGGAAATAGTGTGGAAGAACAGTCCACGCTCCATTGTACAGTTTACAGGGAATTAATAAGAGATGTAGCTCTGATTTGTGGGATCCATGTGGTATGATATTTAGCTTTTGTTTTTCTCCTTTGTTTTATATGTAAATTGTTATGTTTCACCTTTCATCCATAAACATCTCTTTTTGAATGTTTTCAAGATAGGAAGGTAGGATCCATTTTCATGCCCTGCCTTGGGAAATCATTCATACTCTGTCTTTTTCCTCTGTTTCAAAAGGATCCATCTATTGTGCCCTTTTCATCTCCTCACTAGTCTTTCCATCCCATCTTTATTAAAATTTAATTACTAAATATCCTGCCTATCTTGCCCCATGAAATACCCTGTGTCCTAATTTATTCCCCACCTTCAACTATCCCATTTTATCCCACATATCCCTGAAATTCATTCATTTTATTAAAACCGTTTCTGTCATTTTATCTAGCATAATATCATATTATTATTTCACTTTATTGAATATATATCTTTAAGGAGAGAGCCCTCTCCTGTCCTTGTATGGATAGCTACAAGGCTGAGCATGGTTTAGTTGTTACCCCATTTTTCCCTTTTTAGCCTGGGGTCCAATTCGGGTGCTAACACATTGTTTTATCTTGGGGCTTCCATCAATGTGTTGATAATATAAAACATGTTGAAGCTCAACATCTAAGGAGCTTTGAGAAAGACCACTACAGTTCTGCAACTTGGAGATAGATCTAGAGTAGCTCTTGAGCGATTTTTTGAGGATGTTCTGGTCTCCATTGATTCCTGGGAGTATGCCACTAACTTCCTAGTACTTCAACCCATAACTAAGTTTAATGATTATCCTCTCATTCTTGGAAGACCTTGGTTGGCAACTGTTGATGATTTTATCAGTAGTAGGTCTAGAAACATGGCCATGAAGAATGTGCCATCGAAAAAATGACTTGCATTATATCATCCTACCCAACTGTCTACTGAACATGATTTACATTTATGGCTGGATGACAAAGAAGATGAAGTGTCCATCGCAACACCATACCTTGTTTGTACCTTAGATTTTGTCATTAGAAGGGGAAAATTTATGAAGAATATCTTGTTGACGATACCCTTCAAAACTAACACTCAACTGACATTGCACTTCATGAGCTGGTGAGAGAATTTGAAAGCATCCCTTGGATTGAGCTATATTGAGTTGACTTAGTCCCTAAACCTGCCAATATTTTCGAATTTGGCTTATTTAAAACCTAAAGATCAATCCCTCTCTCGAAAAAAAATATGAAGAACAATTCTTCCAACTACTCAAAGAGAACTTAGATTCTTTTGTTTGGGAATACAAAGAAATGATGGTGGTGCATCCATCTTTCTAGACGCACCATATTTACATCAAAGAGGTATGCAAACCTATGTGCCATCCATCGAGGAGAATGAACCTAACCTTGAATGACGTATTAAATGATGAACTACAAAATTTTTTGGATGCAGGGTTCATATACCCCATATCAAAGAGTGAATGGGTGTCTCCTCTTTTCTTAGTACAAAAGAAGAATGGGAAGTGGAGGATCTATGTTTCATATAGAGAACTGAACAAATACACAAATAAATACCATTTAATTTTGTCTTTCATTGAGCAAGTCTTGGATGGTCTTATAGGGAAGAGTTGTTTCTCTTTCGTGGATGGATTTAGTCGTTATAATCAGATCGAGATCAACCATAAATACCAAGACAAGGCTATATTTACATGTCCTTGGGGAACCTTTTCTTATAGAGTTATTACATTTGGCCTATGAAATGTCACTACCAATTCTCATTGGGCATTCTTGATCATTTTTTCTGGGCTTGTCCATAATTATCTCGAAGTCTGCGTGGATGATTTCACTCCCAATGGGTATGATTTATAGGAGGCCCTCTCTAATCTTGGTAATGTCCTGATAAGGTCCATTGAAATGCATTGCTATTTGAGTCCTGCAAAGTGTGAATTCTTGAGGAAAGCAAGGATTTTCCTTGGCTACTCCATATCTCAGGCAGAGATACAAGTAGAGACAAATAAAAATTACATCTTAAAAAGGGTTCTTATTCGTCAGAAGAAGAGAGATGTTAGGATTTTCTTGGGCTCGGATGGTTAGTATAGGAGATTAATAAAGGATTTTAGCAAGGTGGAGTTACCATATTTTTCATCGCTGGTCAAGGACTCTCAATTATGTTTGACATGTATTTGTCAAGAAGCCTTTGAAATCATAAAGGAAAATCTTACCAATGCCGCTATTTTTCGAAGTCCCAACTGGAGTCTACCTTTCCATATCCATAATGATGCATCAGATAAATCTATAGTGGTATATTTGGGACAATGGATGATAAGTTTCCCTATTCCATTTATTTCATAAGCAAAAATCTGTCTAAGTATGAATTTAACTACACTAACACTAAGAAAGAGATTTTAGTTGTCATCCATTCCTTGAATAAATTCAGACGTTGTATTACTAGGTACTAAAATTTTGTGCATACTTACCATGCAGAAATTAAATACTTGATGAAAAAACCTGATGTGAATTCTATAATTATTAGGTGGTTATTATTCTTGCAAAAATTTCACTTAATTATCATTGATAAACCTAGGAAATAAAATATAGTTGCATATTGTTTGTTTAGATTCACTTTTCCTACAAATAATGAAGATATGATTGATGACCAAATTCTAGAAGAGCACTTATTTTCTATGTCAGTAATCTCTCTCTCATTTCATGACATAAATAACTATTTGGTTAGTGGGAAATTTCCTGCAAAATTTTAAGCCAGGGAGGAGATCGTAATTCCGAGAAAGAGCTCCCCTTTCACTTGGATTGTTGGAAATATTTTCAAACTGGGACCAGAATAGATTTGAAGGAGATTTTTAGGGAGCAGGAAGTCTTTGAGATCCTCTTAGAATGCCATTATGGGCCCTATGGGGTTCATTTTACTTTTAAGAGGACAACTTTCAAGGCCCTGTATGTTGGATATTATTTGCCTACTCTCCATTGAGATGCTAGAAGGTATACCAAGAGATGTGACCAGTGTCAGAGGATAGGAAAACCTACACCTAGGGATGTAATGCCTCTACAACCTCAAGTGGCCTTGGATCCATTTTATAGGTGGGGAATGGAATTCATTGGGCCAATTTATCACCATTTTGGAAAAAGAAATGCATGAAGTATGCATTGATTATTTGATAAAGAGGGTTGATACAAAGGATTTCAAGGAAGTAATAGATGAAAAGGTGGTTGAATTCTTAAGATAAAATGTGTTCTAAAAATTTGGGTGTTCGAGGGAAAAGGTCATTGATCAAGGATCTTATTTTGCATCACACTTCATTGAAAACCTCCTAAGGAAGCATAACATCAAGAATAGGACACATACTACCTATCAACCTCAAGAAGATGGACGAGTAGAGGTTACCAATAGATCCCTCTAAAGTATCCTTTTCAAGGTAGTGATTAGAAACATGAAAGATTGGGCAGATAGATTAGTAGAGGCAACCTGGGCCTATAACACCACCTAGAAGACAACTACTATGTTTACTCCATATTCTCTGGTTTATGGGAAGAAAGATTTTCTTTCTATTGGATTTTAATATAACACCCTCAAAATGGAAACTCAATTGAATTTATATATCACAAGGGAAAAAAAAATACGTCTTCAACCAAATGGCTTAGGTGAATTTAGAATGTACGCCCTCCTTCATATTGAAGTGATACAATTGCAGAGGAAGGTATGGAATGATAGAAACATCAAGGAGAAATTTTTCCAGGAAGGAGATTATAATTTTCTATATAACTCTAGGTTCAAGGACATTAAAGGGACGTTGATGATAACATGGTTAGGCCCATACCTGATAGAGAAATCCCATGAAAATGTGGTTGATCAGATCAGAAGCATTGATGATGAGGGGATTATTCTTCTTGTCAATGGAAATAGGCTCAAGGTATACCAAAATCCCAATTGCAAGGCACAGTTCCTTAACACAATCAGCAGGGAAGTAAATTTCATTCAAAGCCTCAAAGCTTCAAGTTCAAAAGCCTCTTGGGAAAAAAAGAAAAAGAAAGAAATAAAGATGCCTAGGTGAAACCCTCCATGCATGAGAAGAATTTTGAGGTATAAAATGGGAATCCTAAGTAAATTATAAAATAATCGTGGAAATAATAAAATAATATTAGATTAAATCATCAAACTTTATAGGGAAAGAAGAAAAAACTATTTTTTCAACTCATATTTTCAATGTATCGCCCTATTGGATTACTCAAAATTCAAGTATAAAGACACGTTGGATGCAAAATTACATTCCTCATCCAACAATTCGCCACGTTGCATACTTTCGATGGACTCAGCTACACGAAAAATGTGAAATACATGAAAAGTGTGATTGTACTCGTGTTCTCATGTATTTCTCCTTTTTCATGTAGAAGGGTGCATCACAAGTATGTGACATGGGTACTCATTGGATGAGAAATTAAATTTTGCATCCAATGAGTAAATATTGCTGGAAATTTGTGTAAATAATTAGAGAGATACGTTTAAAATAGGAGTTGAAAAATTAGTTTTATCATTTTATTACTTTATTATTTTAAAATCCTTTTACCTTTTTACTGCAAAAGTGGTGAATCATTCCCCATTATTGAAACTTTCATCTTGAATCCTATTGGTTCTTATAAATTTCATTTTGGTTGTACATTTTTTTAAGAGTCCCATTTTAGACCTCAAAATTCCCCTAATGAGGCATCAAAGGCCAACTCTAGGTTTGAAAACCTCTCTGAGGGAGTGTTGGAGAAAAATTGAGAGAAAAGACAAATAAGAGATACATATGTGAAAACCTCTCTTAGATACCCAAGGTAGGCTAGTGAGATGAAAAAAATTTCTAAGGAAACCCACTGGTCTTGAAAAAAAACATAAACAAAAGGAAAGAAAAAAAACAAAACAAAAGAACAAGGATGGCACCATGACTGCTGACCCTCTTTTTTCTATCTTACAGGGTTATGAATAATGGAATATCATGGTCATAAAGTAATGGGAATCTCCCATTTCTCTTCACACCTGCATCCATACACTCCTACCTCAACACAACTATTCACCTCTTTATCCATCCACACCATCCTTGAGCTAAAAAAAATAAAAAATTCACCCTCTCTGAGGTGCTACAGGAAGTTCTTGTAACTGCTTCAAGAAGTTACAGTGAGCTACAAGAGCATGGATCGAGGAAAAACAACATCCAACAAGGGACTTGAGGTATCAAAAAATAAATTTGGAGAGTCTTCCCATCATTTCCTACCACATTCTTGTCACTCCTCCATCTCAAGCACACGTATTTTCTCATCAAACCATACATTTTATCACCTTTATTAAAAAAAAAAAAATTTGAAAGACACAGAGTTGCTTCGCTCGAATTGGCAAGGCCACACCACTTCCTCGCCATCTTATAATCATCCTACCATCACCCTAAGAACACCTCACACTTTATCTAATAACTGATGTAGATCTAAAAGTGTAAAAATGGTAAAGAAAGAGGTTACTACATGTAGAGTAAACTTCCTATAGAAATCCCTATGTAAACACCATAAAATCACTAAAGATGGTTTTGATTTTTAACAAAGACTAATAAGACTTGTGAGATGACTTTGAAGGTAGCAATGGCACTCCAAGAAGGATCCTTCACCAAAAAACATGCAATTGAAGATTCTGGTAGGTACCTACACACACAACAAACAAATCAAGCTAAAACACCTCAAAAGCAATGAAGACACACAAAAAAAGCTCAAGAAGCAATACAAACTCAGTTGATGGAACTCCAACTCCATCTCTACCATGCATCATTCTTCAACAACTCGACAAGGAGCTAAGGCATAGGTATGGAACTATATCACCCTATCCTTATGCATAAGTGACTAAATGAATGAATTCTAAAGGGAGAGAACTTTAATATGGTGAAGGTGGGCAGTTAACTTAGCCACCCTCGACAAACTAAAAATAAGTGAATGGTGGAGTCCTCATGAAATGTGTGGTTGTGTAATCAGTTAACGTATGATCACCATAAGACAGTGTTGATTACAAGGTTGAAGATAATGATATCTTTGAGTAAGACCAATAGTGCAAGTGAGGAAAACTCATCCAAGGGACAGGTTAGCACATCACTCCAATCCAACTTGAAATAGAATAAAAGGTACTTAAGCATGCTTCCCCTCGAACATTTGACCATTACAATATTTATTTGAGAGAAGAAAAGTATTGCAAGCCATAAATAAGCTTTGAACCTTGACCATCTGCTGCTACAATATAGTGCTACATGAAGTCTTATAATTGCTAAAGGAAGTCCAGTAACTACTACAAGAAGTCTAGAATACAACAGGAACAGACGAGGGGTTCTACCAAAGGACAGGGAGGTATATGTGCACAACCAAGGACACAATTTGTTAATAAAGCTCCCATTTTGTAGCCCATAGAATTAGTTTTAGAAGTAATTTTCCACCACCTCACCTATCCATCATGTTTTCACATAGTTGCTCTTAGAAATTTGCAGTCAATAGTCATAAAATTGTGAAATTGGAGGGTTTGTGTGACGAAAATAGAGGGTCAGTATATAGATTTGGAGTGATAAGAATATTTTTGTGCCCCCTCTAGTACCACTAAATTCAAAAACTAGAGCCATAAAAAAAGCACCTTCCCTCCAACTAGTAAAGAGCAATAAGAAAATATGGGGGGTGGTTTCAACATGAGAGAACCTACAGACACCAAAATCATTCATTTGCGCCCTCTTTGTTTTCAAAAATCAAACATATGGATAGATAATTTTCCCTAAGTGCGATGGATGGACTTAGACCAACAAATGAAAGACACTTGACCTTTTCCTTGATATAAATAGATAAGAAAAGAAAACCTACTTGTGATCCTTTGCTATTGTTCGTCTCCCTTTTGTCACTTCTGTCACTCTCAATCGAACTTAACTGATTTGATTGGCACCTACAATTACTAACAGAAGAAATAAAATGACATAAAGGCATATGATATATTCATCTTAATCAAATTTAATCTATTTCATTTGAAAATACATATATAAAAGCATGAACACATGTATTAGAAAAGTAAAAAATCTCTTTATTATAAGATAGAAGGAGAAGTTACAACCAATTGTATCGATTTGGTGTCAAATCTCTGCAACCTCAATCCATCCTCATCACATAAACAACATTACTACAACATCATAACATTACTCGAAAACAATACCTCAAAGAGCTATAATATTACGAGCATAACACTACAATATTGAAGCTCTTCCTCCCCTTCTTCACTATGATCACTGCTCAATTTATAAGAAACGAGGGTAGTTTGGCATCAATTGGCCATTAAATTTATTTTCCATAAATGGATGAGGGATTTTTCATGTTCAATGGGATAAAAGGATAAGTGATTTAATGGTTCCATAGTATTTAGAGTCGAGGTTATCAAATAGCATGATAGATGGAACCACTTCTAGAAGCCTCTTGAAAGTGAGAAGATTCTAGTAATCATTTGAAAAATTAATTCAAATTTGACCAACGCATTGTTGATTGGGCCTAGGTTCTCTACAATGCTAGTTTTCATGGGAGTAAGTGCTCTGAAAAACACATACTATAGTCTAGGGGTGCATTGGTGGCTGAATGGAGCATTTCAACTCGACTTCAAGTATTGAAACTTTCATGGATAAAAAGGAGCAATGGGATGACTTGTTTAAGTAAAGTAGCAACTTATTTAGAGTATGATAGACCATGTTTGTATTTATATGATTTTATGGAGTGATGCCCAAATTTGCCTGTAACAGCTACCCCCTAAAGCATTAAGTTAAAAATGATAATGTTGAGTGATATGCTTTACGATGTGATGAGTAGGATCTGAAGTGGACGGTGACCTGCATTAATTGCAACACATTAAATCATGATATCTTTCACACTTTTGACATGAATTACTGAGGGAGGCATACCCATACTCAACACATAAACTTCATAATGATTATATAAATTAGAAATTAGTCTACTGATATAGACCCATGATAGGATGACCATTTGTGTAAATCCATCATACATATGATTTGGAACTACTCCTGAAATCGCAACTTGGATGGATGAAAATATATCTGGGGACTTCTACCTTTTTCACTTGATTGCTCAAGTACGAGTCTAGCCATGTGAATATGTGATCCAAAGTCAAACATGATAAGACATTGTCTGATTACCAACCAATGATGTAAGTCATTAACGGATGCCAGAGAAAACACCGATGATGATAATGGCTCTCAGGGTACTACAGTACAGTGTGCATGGTGTGAATATATGATTTGAAGTTTAACACCATACAAGGTATTTCTCTCGAACTCCAGTGATTTCAACCTATCATCAAAAGTGAGAAACTTGCCATTGCTGTATGTAAGCTCCAAGGTACTAGAAGGGTGATTCTAAGTCAACTTCCTAGATGATGAGCTGATGTCGACAAGAAGTGACTCATCACAGGAGGGACTTGATGTATCCACCATCAATGACATGAAATGGGAGTAATGATTTCAGAGACAAAATGTAACTGATGAAGAAATGTTTAGATATGGTGGTCATGAAATGAAATTCTATGAGTATTGCAAAGGATGATGAATTACTAAATGAATTATATTTAACATATCAATGAAACTGAGTGATTTGGAAACATTGACCCAGAACCAAAGTGATGTACGGTATGATATACCATCAAGCAGATAACCCAACCTGACAGCCATGGAGATGAAGTGAATGAGTGTCAAGTTCAATAGCGACTTGCTACCATAAAGTGATTTATCCGTTTCCAATTTTCCCCAGTCATTGTTGACTAGTGACTCTTTATTTTTTAACAAGCTTGAGGAGGATAACATATGCTTGATGTATAATTCCACCCTTTGGGTGAATCCATCGCTATTTGATATTTTAACGAGTCTAGCAAAATTGAAACTCTATCTTGTCATGATGGATAAGTCCGTCGCTATTTAATGTTTTAACGAGTCTAATGATAGTGAGAACTCGACCCTCTTACATGTTCAAAGAGTTTGAAAAATGTATGAAAACAAAACTCCACAAGTTCTTTTTTGCAAATTTTTCCCTCATGTTCGAAGAAGCGTAAAATAATACCTGTGAGAACCTCCTAGACATGTTTGACTTCGGCATTCCCTTTTCGTAAATAATCTATCCCAGTCCCAAAAATTTCCAAACTTATGCTGAGTAGATGTCATTTGATTTCCTTTTGCAAGCTTGAAAGGACAAGTGCTAAATAATATTTTCATGTTTTGAGAGTTTGAAAAGAGTTAAAAGAGGACTCAAGGTGGATTCCTTTTTCGATGTTTATCAGAGCTTGAAAAATAGATAAATGTGTGCTATGTGGTAAAAAATCATTTTAAGAGAATCCATGTCAAATTGACTATACAAGTTGTAAACCTACTCAAAGAACCACCAAATGGATTAAACATACATGTTAATAGGAAAAATAGGTAAAACATATATTCAATTCATTAAATATGAATTAAATAACAAAAAACACCATTTAAATGAGAATTCACCATATTATTTTACCATTTCACTTTTACCATTTATTTTTGAGTGCGTTGAGCTAGTTTTTACCCTCAAAATTCAACAGTTGATTGCGACAGATTGTGTGGACCATTTCTTGTGTCGTTGGGACCATGTAGGAGATTTGACCTTACTCTTTCTATTAGTATCATACTTTTGCATTTTCAGGCTGATTTTATAGGTTTTTGGGGCTCCTTGGGAAAATCTAAAATGCCTTAGGACCAAGGCACCATTCAGTGTCAAAAGGTGCATTGTAGAGGAACTAGATAGAAGCTCAGGTGCTCTGTAATGCACTATCTAGGGAATAAGGGTGCATTGGGTGTAGTTGAGGAATTTTATTTGTGTTTTATGCCCAATATTTCTTCAGTTTTTTGCATGAAATGGATCCTAACTAAGCTTATGGTTTGCGTTGGGTGTGGAGCATGATTTTCATCCTGATTCAGAGATCCTTGTTTTAGCTGGATGTATACCCTAGGAAAAATGTACACCCTTGCAGCGGGGTCATACGGGGGGGATTTGTCCCCCCCGCAGGATCCCAGGGGGCTGACCCCCCGGCTGGAGGGTCCGGGGGCCAGCGGTCTGCCGGCAGGGGTGCCCCCGAAGCTAAAAATACATGTAAAATTGCCTTGTAAAAGTATAGCAATTTGTAGTCAATCTGAGCTATTCATTAGGCAGGTGATTTGACGGAAGAAGTTTTGTTTAGTTTAGGGTTTTTTTCCCTAGAAGGAAACCCCTCTCTTTGTATGAGGGTATTGTATTGCGACCGTGTATTACATGTGTATTCTCTGAGTGGGAAATAGATAGGGAGACTGCGAGAGAGAACAGAGGATATTACAGTGGATCTGTTGTAGGTTTTGTCTCTTCATTTTGATAGATAATAGAAAGGAAGGACTGGCTGTTCATGGTGCACGTAGCCCAAACTGGGTGAACCACGTATATCTATGTTTCTCTGGTTTTATGTGTTTTCTGTGCTTGTATTTTCCACATATTTTATGTGTTGCATTGCTCTGTAATATTTAATTTTCTAACAGTTTTATTGTAGGCTTTGATCATATCTATATGTCAGTTACATGGCGAGAAAGATAACATTACAAACATGATATGGTTTCCCTAAATTATCCTACCACTCTGACAACCCTTAGAGACTGTGTTTTACTCAAGTGCTTTAAACTATCAGGGATGAGGCAACACTTGGAACTATTGCAGTTCTTGATTTGCTCATGGGATTTGGCACATCAGGCTTTTCAAATTAGGGAAAAAGTGCTCCCAATATTGGTTGATGATATTTATTTTCTCATAGGTTTGTCGAGGCACGGTGGCCCCATTTTCCTTGTGGGTTTCGTCCATGGAGGTGAGACAGTGAAGGATTAAATTCGACAGTTTTTTCGGCTAGGCGCAAAATTTTTACTCCTCGAATAGATATTTCTAATGAGATATAATGCGCATCAAATGAAGATGTTATGCCAGAGTTACGTCCTCGGGAAGTTGAAACACCAATTTACCCAAACGGAGCCCATAGTTTTTGCGCTTCATATCCTATGGTTAGGTTTTTGGATGTTACGATTTTGCATTGTTTCTCAACAATAAATAGGCCTTCAAGCCTCATTGTAACACAGTTTAGAGGCATGTAGCTTCCACATTTCTTCTCAAAGATAAGATACCATCGCCCTAGCTATTTTATTTCCATTCTATCTGTAGAGATATTTCATTTATTTGATATTAATGAAACGAAGTAATATTTCCGCTGCATCTCTTTTTTTATTTCAATTTCTGTATTTTATTTTGTTCCTGTATAAATCTGGATCAGTGGTATCAGAGCGGTCTTCTCTTTCTCTTTTTTTCTTTGCATGTCCCCAATGCAGTTAGGGTATAAGGAGTTAGGGCTCGATCTGGTTGAACCATTGCAAGACATTAGGATAATTTTGAGGTATAAAATGGTCCTCCTAAGGAAATTATAAATTAAAATTGGAAATAATAAATTAACATTTGATTACATCATCAAATTTTACAAGGAAAAAAGAAAAAACTCTTTTTTCAACTTGTATTTTCAACTTATCTGCCAAATTTCCTACTCACATTTCAAATGAGAGTACTCATTGGATGCAAAATTTAATTCCTCATCCAAGGAGTACCCATGTTACATAATTTCGATGGACCATGCTACTCGAAAAATGAGAAATACATGAAAAACGTCATTACAATCACGTTTTTTAATGTATTTCTCATTTTTCATGTAGCATGGTCAATCAAAACTATGCAACATGGGTACTCCTTGGATGAGAAATTAAATTTTGCATCCAAAAATTACTCCCACTCGAAATTTGAGTAGAAAATTTGGGAGATAAGTTGAAAATACGAGTTGAAAAAGTAGTTTTATTATATTATTATTTTCAATCTTTCCACCCTTTTACTTAAAAAATGGTAAATCATCCCCCATGGCTGACATCATCATCTCGAATCGTATTAGACCTTATAGAGTTTATTTTTTTTGTACATTTTACTTAGGAGGCCCATTTTAGACCTCCAAATTCCCCTAATGTCAGCCGCGCAAACCCTGACGACCTCCCATGGTGGAAGAAAAGAAAGATGAGTGAGCAGGAGATCCTATCAAAATATTCCTCAATGAGGCTCTCGAGAAACAAAGGAACGCGACGATGGATATATTTACACAGATCCTTTAACGGCTGCCCTCCTCTGTGGCATCTGCATGCAACAACGACTCTAGAGGCGCCACTCCCTTCAAGGTAGAGGTAGACTTTGATATTCCTATATTTGAAGGTGAGATACATGCAAACGCCCTAGATAGATGGTTGAATTTGCTAGAAGGGTATTTCTGGGTCCATGATTTCTCTGACTGAGAAAATATTATTTTTTCACTTCTCAAAGCCACCCCCCATGTCAAAGACTAGTGGGAAACCTACTGTGTGCAAAAGGACGAGGGAGAACCCTCTCTGTTCTCCATGGCACCCACTTGGAATTTAGTCTGAGAGGGCAAAAAGGAACAATATTACCTCATGGGGAGTTATGAGAATAAGTACATCAAATAGACCACGTTGCAGAAGTAGAGGAATCAAGATTTGCACGAACTAAGGAATTTTTTCTATACCCTGCACACAAAGTTGGGTATTATAGATTCAGAGAGATATTTGTTGCTCAAGCAGTGTAGTTATCTGTACAGACAAATTCAGGATGAAATGGAGTTCCTAGAAATTACCTCTCTCGGAACAGCATATCACTATGCCACCAAGGTCGAGCAGAAATTTAAGTAGAAGAAGTAAGTCTTTGTATCTGCGAATTCGAAGCTAGGGAAAGGCACCCCTAAAAAACAGAGCCAAAGTGGGGTGACTCAGAATACCACCAAAAATCCAAAGAAGGAAATGGGGAAATGGTGTTAATTTCATAACAACCCCACTCACAGCACAAACAAGTGTCGGGCCAAAAATTCGTTGGTGGTTGAACTAAAGGCACCTGAAGGAGATGCATGTTTTGATCTTGAGACAGAGCTAGACAAGGCAGATGAAAAATGTAAGAAGATCATTGATGCCCACCCTAGCACCATTTTTTCTATCACCAAGCTCTAGTGGGAGGATCCAGAGGAGGGGGAGCACCTCTTCCTTTCACATATGTGGGTGAAGGATTCTCCACTGCAATTTCTCATTGATAGCGGAAGCCAAAAAACCTCATTTCAATAGAGATCGTGAAGTGGCTCGACCTACCAACCATAGCACACCCGTAGCCATATACCATAGGGTGGCTTCACCCAGGGAGAGATCTCCATGTCGACCAACAGTGCCACCTTCTGTACAACATTAGGCCATTCACGAATGAGGTATTGTGTGATGTTGCGCCTCTTGATGTAGCTAATGTATTATTGGGCCAACCATACTTGTGGAGGCAACATGCTATGTATGATTCTAGGCCTTGTTCTATTGTTATTACTTTGGGGGATAAATTTCACAGGATATCGGAGGTAGTACCATCTCCTGCCATCTCCTTGGCTATTGCAAAACAACGCAGTAATATTGTCTCCCAAACTAGGATTTTATTTTACTTACAACTAAGTCATAGGGAAAGAAGAATATTATGCCTACAACCTCGAAAGAGGGCCCCCCTTCATGGCTACAGCAGATGGACAAAGCCATGGAGGAATATGAGGTTATTTTCTCCTCACCCATAGAGATTCATCTACACTATCAAGACAAGCACTCTATCGATCTAACCCCTGGTGCACCACCGCCTGATATTGCCATACCTCATGCAATTACACAGATAGAATCCACACATGTACTGTCTAAGGAAACCAAATTTATTGAAAGCATATAGCACATCTTCCAACATGTCCACTAATAGGTTCACGACATCCTGGACAAATCCAATACCAATCTCAGCAGAATTTGCCTCTCATGGAGGAACATAACGTAATGGGGGCCATTGTTTCCTAATGAGGGAGGAATGACCCAGGAGAATATTGGTGGCCACCCACCTATTCCATTTTGACCCACACCATGAGTTCTTTCAGTTTTTCAATTTCAGCACAACTTACTATTTTTAGCTGGTTTTCGGGTCCTGAACTTTCGAAACCATTTTGAGGCCCTAAACGATGTTATTTTGGAAACCTGAGAGCAACATCTGTTGATGGATTGACGATGCTCACAAAAAAATTTGTACTCTGATAGATATTTCTAAAGAAGTATAATGCACGTCAAATGAAGATCGTGTGCTAAAGTTACATCCCCGAGAAGTTGAAACACCAATTTACCCAAACGAGGCCATAGTTTTGGTGCTCTATGTCCTCCGGTTACATTTTTGGATGTTTACGGTTTTGCATTGTTTCTCAACAATAAAAAGGCCTTCTTTCCTCATTGTAACATAGTTCAGAGGCATGTATCTGCCACATCTCGTCTCATATTTAAGATACCATCACCCTAGCTAGTTTATTTCCCTTCTATTTGTAAACATATTTCAGTTATTTGATATTAATTAAATGAAGTATTATTTCCATTGCATCTCTTTTTTTATGTCTATTTCTGTATTTTATTGCATTCCTACATAAATCTAGATCAGTTAGCTGGCAACGTGACAGTTCATTTTGCGAATAGATCATACATGTAGTATGCACTTGAGTGTCTCGAGCTGACTATGTTCAACTAGGATAAAGAAACACTCTCTTAGATGAAACAATAGCTAACCAAAGTGAAAAGTGGCAGGACAAAGAATTTTAGCTATGGATCGATTGTGATCACTTTCATTCTGGAGTGAATTCCATTGATGCAACTACAACATCTAACGTTGGGTGTAGCCAGTCCTAGCGATCCACAGATGGAACAGTGGGTAGAGTTTATGGCTAAACATGTTGGCAAGTTATCGATATGATTCTCTACTACATTATTTACTTGGCTCCGACAACAACATATCATCATAGAGGAGCATCCATATGCAGGGGTGGATTTTTGCGGAGACACATACTTGATGTTACTAGCAAGCGCTCAATGGGGTGCTATAAGTAAAATGTTTTTACCATGATTTTTGATTTTTTAGGTTTTTACATATTTTTGTGTTTTTGATGTTTCCAAGAGTAAACTAAAGATGTTTTATGTATACATATGCAGGTATTGTTCGACCAGTGGGTCTTCCACAGGTCGCGGATGAACCAGAAGAGAGGACTGTTGGCAGAGTAGTCCTTTGAGATTTGGATTTGACCTAGACTCTGGATGAGTTACAGTGGCATGTAGAGGGGATGACTCTCGGGATATCGGATATTTGGATCGAGGATTTAGCGATGAGGATAAAATTCCATACTATTGGTATGCCTACCTGATGAATTAGGCTATTATGCATGATAGCTCAAGCATTGACTTGCTATCATGAGAACCACTAGATATACTTAGGATATGATATGTTAGTATACCTTTTGAGGTCATGTGACCAACATGTATTGGACACAAATTTTTATAAAAAAACTTGATTATATATCTATTTTACTTTCAATATTTTCCTATGGTTACGTGAAATCCTATTCAATTGTGTGATGTGAATTGAAAATATGTCTTTACATATGTTGTAAACATTTTTTTAGCACCTAATTCGTTGAATAATCAGTCAAGGTGTTAAAGTTTCTAGAAATGTGTTGATATTGGATGTAAACAAAATGTCTTTGAAAAAGAAGAACTCTACGGAACATGCAATGAATAGTTTGATTTCAGACAATATAACACTAGTAAGTTGTAGTATGACAAGTTTTCAGTCCCACCTAATGATGATGTAGTGAATGTAAAGTGAAATGGAATCAGAGAGGAGTTAGATCAATGTGTTATACTCAGCGATATTTGTGGTGGATGGACCGATAAAAATCCCTTGGAAACTCACTAACTTTCCACTTGGAGTTAAAATGGCCCATTCTGCAGAAGATAGATTATGCGCACTATGACTAGCACCATCAGCATAACCAAAAAATGCTTCCAAATATTCTAACATATGAAAAAATATGCAAAGAAAAATACTAACCACATGAAAAATTTCAAAGGAACACTACGACACACACACAATCAAAGAATATATACAATACAATACAATGTTTACTACATAAAATCAAGCATATTAATGTTTAAGATATAACCCATTTCAAGGCTATCACAATGGAATCCCATCATAATCTACCAACTCATAGGTGCCCTTTTCCATAACATGTTTGAAAATATAGCAGCTATGCCATAATGGTTCGAATTTTATTGTTCCTATCTTATCATCTTCCTGATCATAAAGCAAGACCAGGTCTCCTTCCAAGAAGATGTGAGGATTTAAATTGCAGTCACATTGCACGTTGATTCGTCTCTTATGTGCTTTGTTGGCCAATGCGGCTTCAAGATGGGTTTCATATAGATGGATGAGATAAAAAATACACGCCTCTTCATTAGAAGTGTTAGGTAGCAGGTCAATTTCGAGTTTCTATGGTGGAATTTCACATTGAATTGATAAGATATATTCCAGACCCTGAACCAGCTGAAACGAAGTAAATCCATTTGCGGTTCTCATCGAGGTTCGGTAAGCCCACAACACCGAGTATAGGATTAAATGCAAGTTCTGTTTATAAAGCCCAGTAATTCGTTGAAGCATACACTTAATAATTTTATTGATGGCTTAAACTTGTCCATTATCTTGTGGATAATAAGGCGTAGAAATATCATGTGATAGCCCTAACTTGGCAGTCAACTCAGTCATCATGTAGTTGCAAAAATGCTTTCCATGATATGTAACTATGGCTTGTGGTACACCAAACTATTGACTAACCACATGGTTAAATAAAAACAATGTATTTTCTCGCATGTGTTACTAAATGTAGGAATTATCTTGGCCCACTTGCTAAAATAGTTAATGACAACAATAATATAGCCATGCCCCTCGACCAAGTGAAGGTTACATCTCATGAAGTCAATGACCCATTTGGAAAATGGTCCTACAAGATGACAAGATGCATTCGCTCTGGTGGCACACCTTCTTTACGATCGAATATTTGGCAAGCATGACAACTTTTGACCACGAGAATGTAGTCGTGAAATATGGCAGGCCAGAAGTAGCCAACGCAGAGAATATTTTGCACAGTAGAAAAACTGGAAAAATGTCCACCATAGGTACCAACGTGGCAATCATTTAAAGATTTCTCAGCCTTCTCCTTGGCAAGGCACCAATGTAAAATCGTATCGACATGATGATGATAAAGTGTATCGCCAAAAATAAGATAACCTTTGGCTTGTTATCTAATATATCATTGATGCGAGTGAGAGGTATTGGGTTGGAAAGTTTGGGTCTAGAGGTAGATCAAAAAATATCCATACCACGGGTTAGATCACGCTATCAGAAATGAAGACTCATCCATAATGGAAGGTACTGTTGTAGACTTAGTGCTACTCGAGGGAAGGTCGTAGATGATCTTAGTGAAAACCAAAGACTTTGTAGACTTGGATTTGATGAATTCAAAATCAAATTCCTGCAAAATGACTATCCATTTTGAGAATTTTCCCACAAAAATTAACGTGACAAAATGTATGTCATAGGGTTGCAATCAGAAATGATAATGGCCTTCCAGCACAGGATATAGTGGCAAAATATTTGTAGCGCTTGAATGGTTTCCAAGGTGAGCTTCTCAACATAAGTGTACTTAAATTCCATATCATTGATATTGTGACTCAAATAATAGATCGGATGTTCAATCCCATCCTCTTCTGGAATAAAACCATGGCGATGGTTGTATCTACAGCAGTGAGATATAGGAAATAATCACTTTGATAATTTAGGGGATACATTAATGATACTCACATTAGGGTATCTTTAAGAGCACCAAAAGAAGCTTGCGCAACCTCATCCCAGTGGAAGGGATTTCCCTTTCTCAAGAGTTAAGAATATCCTTTATCCATTTTGGCATAGTTGGGAATGAATCTCTTTAGAATGTTAGCCTTACCTTGGAGTCTATGTAACTAAAGTAGGTTGGAAGGCGTAAGAAAATCTAGAATGGCCTGGACCTTCAAGGGATCAAGTCAAATTTTGTCTCTCAACACGAAGAAACTAGGAAAATGACCAGAACCAACACAAAACACACATTTATGTGCGTTGAGGCATATTTTGTAGTCATGAAATCATAAAAATATGGCTCTCAAATGTACTGGGTGGTCAGTCTGCTTCCATGAGTGGGCAGGTATGTCCTCCAGATAAGGTTTAACAATGTGTTTGATGTCATGTAAGGAATAATCCATTTCCTTCTGAAAGCTTTCTCTAGCATTCTTTAAACCAAAAGGGATTTTTCAATAAGCGAATGTGCTTGAGGGATAGATAAAATTTGTTTTATATTAGTCCTCAAGGCAAATATTGATCTGATTGTAACCAGAAAAACTATCCATGAAGGAAAATATTTCACATCCAGCACATCCGTCAATGATTTGGTCGATAAAGGGAGTGGGATAGCTGTCCTTTGGACAAGCATGATTAAAATCCCCATAATAAATGAATAATATAATTTTCCCTTATTTCTTCATAACAGGAACAATGTTGGAAACCCAATCGGTAAGTGGAACAGGGTAAATAAAACCATCACGCAAAATATTTTTCAACCTCTTCTTTAATGGAAAGAAATTTCTTAGGATGAAAAGGACGAAGGCGCTATCGTCTAGGCTTAACATCAGGGTAAATTTTAATATTGTGCTCGATGATATTATAATCAATGCCTAGCATTTCCTCATACGACCAAAAAAATACATCACAAAATTCGTGGAAAAGAGAGGGGTAAGTGTCAAGTTCAAATGTAGAAGAAGATGCGCCGACATGAATGTGCCCTACTACACTAGGTTTCATTGAAATATCGATAGAAGTTATTTCTTCGATATTCCATGGGTTTCACTCACAATCGAAGGCATGGATAGAAATGGAATTCGTTGAGAAATCAATGACTGCAAGGTGATGTATTTTAGTTAGAATATCTTCAATGTAATTTGGAAGATGGGATCAACGGTGTGAATATTCCTATGGTTTTTCTTCCAGCATCATGAATTCCAAAATTCTCTCATAATTTCAGAAGAAGTACCATAATCCAAAGAAAAATCAATCGAAAAATTCAGTGATAAATGATCAGGATTGGCCATATAAGCCAAAAATATTGATTTCTATGTGAGCTCAATTGGACATAGTGGCATAGTTACACCCAACCTATCTATTTCAGAATCATTGGGAACCTTCTATCAATCAGATGAAGTGGAAGATATCATATTGCAGGTTTATATTTTTGCGATTTCCACCGATGTCATAGGTGACGGTAATGAAAAGGTGCCCATTAGGGAATAAGGACTAAAGATTCCTACACCAATATTCTGGTGATATGGCAGGGGTCTGTGAACAAAAAAAATTCTTCCACTTGCCTAGAAACCAGAGGTGAAGAGGGCGAGTTAATCGATGACAGCGATGTCACCTTTCTCGGTGGAAGACGATCATGTGAAATTAATTAGAGAGAACTGCAGCCATAGCGTAAACACATGGTCTTGCCAGTAAGATATTATAGTCAAGGAATCTATCAATGACCTCAAATTCAATAGTAACAGTTTTTCCTCCCAGTTCAACTTATAGGTTACTAAGAATTTCACAAGGCTTATATGTACAATCATAAAAAAATTTCAACATCATAGGTCATTGTGATAAATGCGACGAGTCAAGTGAATTACAACAAATCATATACATGATACAAGTAGATGCACACTCATCAATAATAGTCTGATGAATGAGGTTATTTAGGACATTTACTTGGATCGAAAATACTAATTATGATGGAAATTGTGGCACATAGCTCGCATGGTTAATGACTAAGAGATTAGAGTCTGTCGGATTGATTCCAAAAATTGCCGACAACAAAGTCTGATTTAAGGAAGACAAATTTGGAATAACCTCAAGTGTCAACATAGCAAAAGGTGACTGAGCAAGATCTTCGACTACATTATAATTTTGAGTTGCACGAGCTCGAGGGTTGAAAATTGATTTATGAATGACTCCCTTTGGTGGCCTTATTGTAATGTCGTGAATAATAGGTGACAAAATTGAATCAGACGAAGTTGGAGTAGTAGGCTGATTTTTAGTGTGACTATTCAACGACGAAAGAGGATTACTGTAATATTTACTTTGAGTGGACACCAAAACATTAGTTTTGGGCTTAATGGAAGATAACATAACCAGTTGTGAAATACAAGTGGGATCTGTAGCAACCATATGTATTTCAGGGTTCGGAAAAAGGGTTTGTCAACACTGCATATGCGGGAGAATTCTTAAGAAATTTTGAGACTTCTGAGCAGTGAGTACAGTCTCACATAAAATTCTCCTCATTACATTTCAAACAAGGGTAGCGAGTTTTCTAAGTATTAGGTGTATCATATGATTTTCCTGCTGGGGTGATTTTTTTTTCTTATCTTTCTCTTTTTTCTTGCTTATGGGTTTTTTGTCACTTTTTCCCTTGTCAGATGACATGGCATGTATTTTCGAAGAAGATGTAGGATTAGATGCAACAGAAGTTTGATTGAACACAACAGTTGTGGAAACAGATGGTTGACTTGCTAGCTAAGTGCTAGCAAGACAAATCACATCGTTGCCTGCATGCAATTCCCTACCAGATTGAGGAGGAGGAAGAGGAAGTGCATTCAGAATATTTTCATAAAGCATGTGAGATTGAGTACAAATCAAATACAAATACTAGCCTAAGGAATTACTTTCTCTCCAATGAGAACACCACCTTTGGCCACGTCCTCAGTGGTATATGGCAACAAGGAATTTATAAACTACTCAGCTAAAAGTTGATTTGAAACAAAGGTTTTAAGCATTCGATGATGCCAACACCACTTGCTATCACTCCACTGGATCTGTGAGGCTGAGAAAGAGACTAGAAAAGGTAACTAAGGACCAATGTTTCACCATGTATCTATCCCTACTAGGGATTAGAGGGCTCTCTCCAATATATCACAACCAAGATGACTGGATCAATGAGATTTTAGGCTAGGTATAGTAGCACTAGGGTTTTATTGATTTATTTTTGGTGTTGGATGGTGAATTAGGTTAGGGAAGAACTAGGCGAGGATAAAAGGGATTGAAATTGCACAGATCTAATGGGGAAAGGTAAAAAAGAACTTTAACACGTTCATATATCTTGATGGTGTGGATTTATACTGTTAGGGTTTCAGAAAAGAGCATGGAAATCATGAATTCTTTTCAATTAGAAGAAAGTGAACATGAAACTATAATAATTCCTCCAAAATAGAGCATCAACTAATGAGTTATGTATATCTAAATTAGGAATAAATTACATTTAGAGATGGCATGAATAAGCAAATAATAATACATTCAAACATTTTCATACATAGGAGGAAACAATGCTAAAACACATTACCACAGGAATCCCAAGAAAATAGCTTGAACTCAGTCTATTAGTTCCTGCCAAAAACTTTGATTACAGTAGTGTTCAATGATCAATTACACAATATCCAACCCTTGCAATAACAAAGGTAATGAAAGATATGGACCAAAAATTGCTTCTCCAAATCTTAGGGATTGAATCCATGACTTATGGAGCTGGTACCCAAAGCGCACAAATGGAATCCAAATGACTTGGAAGCTCAACAAACTCATCCATATCATTGATGAAATTGATTCACTTTCACCCAAAATTACTTATTTACATGATGTATCTACCTCTAGTAATTATTAATGGCATAATTACATTTAAATTTTACAATTACATCAGTAAATATCCTTGGAATCCATCAATCAACTGAGAAAATTTGAAAATTCTAAAGAAATCAGTTATCTATAAAAAGCATAGCGTGCTTGGGAAAAGCACAGTGTGCATGCTAAAAAGTGTAATGTGGGCCTTCAAATCTAGTTTTGAGTGACTTCAGGAAGTCAAAATTGGGCCCAATCTGGCTCATTGGAAATATATTCCAGTCTATTTGTCCAAAACATCCTCAAACTATGAAAATTGTTGAGTGAAGCTCCTACAAAATGGAATCTCCCAATACTAGTCAAAAGATGTAGGTGAGGCTCAAAAAGGAGGAAGAAAGGTCTTTTTTGAGAGGTTTTTTACGTTTTCCACCTGTCAAAAGATTTGTTTTCGGTGTTCTAGTAGCCAAAATCTGATGTAGACATCATTATCTATCAAAATATCCAGATTTTTTATCATGTTAAAGCCTCCACAAAACGTGCAATGTGGCTCACACTACTCTTTTTGTAGGATGACTGTGCAAAAAGACTTTTAAATTTTGCTGAAATACTCAAAAACTCCAAAATTAACCCAAAAAACCTTCAACAATACTGGATGAAGTGCTGATGAAGCATCTCACACTATCAAGGAGGCATCAATAACTAACACAATTTTTTCCTTCTCACTTTGTTTGATTAGGGTTTCCTTGATTTTTCCTTCAATTTCTTGATCCTGATGTTGAGAATCTTGTTTCTAGTGTTGTAGCAGTTAGCCATATGTCTTAGCATATAATTATCTTTGTTTTCCTTATGAATGAGCTTCTCAAGGATTATTTTCACTCTATCAAGCCAAACCTCTCTGTCATCATTGATTTCTCTTGCTATTCTTTCCTCAAAAATGAGTTGTTCTACCTCACGTTTTTCCTGCTCTAATGCTTTCTTAAGAACTCTTATTTTTGGTCTTTTCTTGGTGGTTTGAGTCTTACCATGATTAGAATCGTTAGGTGCCATCAATACTTTTCCTTTGGTGTCTTTCATTTTGGACGTCAGCAACTCCAATTCCAAGAGCACTTGTTTATCACTCAACTACTTATTTTCTTTCTCAAGGAAGGAAATGACAAATTATGCTCTGGCCAAATTATCCTGCAGCTCTTTTATTGTGGCATATTTCTCTTTGATAATTAGGTTTGAGGCTTCATGATCATCTTGGACATCTAATTCCACTAGGTCAAATCCTTTTCCTTACTCATGATGAATGTCTTCCTCTTCTTGAACAACTACCTCTTGATGCTTTTGATATCCTTGTTTTGTTGATGTAGAAGGAAAAACCCCTTCCACAATTTGTGGAGAAAACACTTTCCTAGCTCATCTCTAGTATGTTTTGACATCATTCCTCTCTTTGGTCTTCTTCATTGCAACCCTGCTAGATAACCTAGTCTTCTTGTGAGAAACTGATGTTTGTGGTGGAATAGGTCTAGCAAGCCAATTTGGTGGTGTTGTGAAGACATATGCCTCACTGAAAGTCTCCCATGCAATGTGTAGCTCCTTGAGGTGATGAAGGAAAATGATTTTAATAAATGATAAAAGAGGCTATTCATTTGAAGCACATACTCTCTATTCTGCACTTTGTAAGCCATTTTATCAATGCTTCTATACAAATAGTAGGGAAGGTTGACAATTTCACCCTATTGAAATGCATGAGAAACATGATGTGATAGCTATACAACCTCGAGAATTTTCCCTCATGAGTAAATTATTTCATGATGGTCTTCATCATGGGGGCACACATGTTCAACAACTTACGAAAATGAAAGATCCATTTGATGTTATATTTATAAGGTGCCTTGAGGTAAGGTTCATACACCTGCACATCCAAAGATTTAGTTTTGAACCGTTTTTCACCCACAATTGGTTTCGTTGTTGCTACCGCAACGATGTCTATGGAAATGGTGAAAGTGACCCATGCTATAGCACTTGGTATTTTACAGGTTGCTGATGAAAACCCTGGTCAAATTATGATGGATCTCCACTCTTTAGATCATATCAAAAAACTCAAATGAATCTACATGCTGGAAACATTTCACCGCCAAGGGTGACACCATTAATTCACTATCATTTGATGGCTCTAATCTCAGAATTCTCCCTCCATTATTATACATTTTATTTTCTTCTTCTGTGGTGTGCCTTTCTTCCTCCATAATGTTTCTCTCCTCTTCCAGTATCTTCAGTTTTGTCTTGAAACCCTAGGGAAGAAGAGGAAGGGAAAGGGAGTGGGATTGTAGGGTTAGTGTGTTGGGTTGAGTGAGGGAAAATTTGGGGAATTGTGTAACGGGGTTAATAAGCTTATGGAAGTGATGGGGGGTTGAGATTTTTAAGGGAAATAGGGTAGGAAATTTAATTAGAGGGAGGTATCTAACTTCCTAGAAAAGCACATCCTAGCGTATAGTTTAGGGAATAGAGCTTTGGAATGGGAAATGAGGGGATGTAATGGTAATGGGGAGTGATTTATGGTTTAAGGAAGGTAAATGGGTCCAAGGGAAATCAAATGAAGCTTGAAATCTGTGAAACTAGGGTTTCATTACTCAAAACATGACATAGAGGGAATGAGGGTTTGCACCATAAACTTAAGACCACAAGATGAAATGAGAATATTAGGAGGTGAAAATTACTTGGAAACCAGTGCAGAAACCCTAATTTGTAGCTTCAAACCCTTGGAGAGAATATTTGAAGCTGTGGCTCTCTTCTACAAAAAGCACAATGTACTGAGGAAAGGTGCACTGAAGCCATACAAAAATTGTAGATTCCTTCCAAAAAGTGCAACGTCCCTTCTACAAAAAGTGCAAGGCCTATGGAAAAAGTGCAACGAATGACCCAAAACTTGGTTTTTTTCAGGAAAATTGTTTTTTTAGTTGGGGAACTTGGAGAGCTCGATGCTTGAGGATGAAAATGAATGAATTTTTGGTTTTTGAGGGCCTTTAATACTTAGAAAAATGTCATTAAGTAGAATTTGGACCCACATTTCCTCTCTTGAAATCCAATTTACATTGCATTTGACCTTTAACTTTACAATTTGATGTTTGAAGTTCACCATTTGATGGATTAGGAATACTGTTTTGATTTTTGGAACTTTGATCTTTTGCTGATGGAACTTTGATATTTTGCTGATGTAAATATGAGTGTACAACTACTTGGAACTCTGAGAACTTATTACAAATTAGGAACATAAAATTTTATTTGATTTGAAATAAAATTTACAAGTCAAACTTACAGATGATATTTATTTATTTTCACTCCTTCATTTTCTGGAATTTATACATGAAATAGTGATTGATGACCTTGAAAAACCTAAGAACTAATGGAGACTGTGGCTAAATGAAACCATGACAAAAATTACTAAAATGATGATGAAAGCTCATGACCGATGGAACACTCAGCAAAATGATGAAATGAGCCAACAAGTAGTAAAATTTTGAGAGGAGTTAGATTATACCTCGATCTACATCCAATAGCCAAATTTTTCCATGATGACCTAATGGAATGACAAAAAATTCAAAATGGGACCCTAATATGACATGATAGGAGTCTATTTGATCATTGGTGGTAGGACGCAAAAACTGACACTAACATTGGCTCCAACTAGGGTTGATAGATCCTTTGAGGTGTCAAGAACACCATAGATTAAGTAGCCTAACCATTGGGCATGGAGTCAAAAGCTAAATCCTAGACTGAATACTGAAAACTTGATATAATAAATTGACTACCTCTAACTGAAATAAAAATTATAAAACTTATTGATAGCAACATATCATCGAGACTTGAGGGCTTCAAATCCTGATGACAACCACCTACTTGTTGAAGACATATCTAGAATCATGTGAAGTGATCCTTCCAGTGTAACCAATCCAAAAAATTACTACTTAATTTTTTCTCTCACTTTCCTCGAGTAGGCAGAAAAAACAATAACTACACCACTCCAAGTGTCTACTGAACTTGTCTTCATGATACATAGATTTATGAAAATATATCATCCCTATTTACTACATCAAACTTACCTCTGGATCCTAAAAAGCATGAAAATTTACCTCTTGCTGATATAGAAGAATCAAGGTACCTTTTTCTCTTGAATCTGATCTCTCTTCATAATGTACCTCAACGAGAGTGTGTTCCTGGAATTCAAAAAAATATTAACAAGTAAGTGAGAAAATTTCTTCTTGAAACAAAAATTCAAGATATGAAACATGAGAAGAAAAATCTGGATGACAGCCCTCAATGTTTTGGCCCTCCACAAATACATTTTTTATCATCTTCATATGTTAAAATGGAAACAACTTTCTCTTCACCAAGTAATGGCTGATTGGAATTTTCTTCAGTCAAGGAAAACACGGTTTCTTGGAAATTTTCTTGAGCTAAATGATAGCTAGGATTTGATTCTTTCTCGTGTTATTGGAAGGGAATGTCAAGCAAGGACTGTTCAAGTTCCTCATCAATCAATTCTTCATCACTATAAACACTTTCCAAAGAACGAATAAAACCTTCAAAATTCTTGCAACAAACATTTATCATCATTAAGGATGGATGTTCTTCTTTGAATTTTTCATAAAACATCATACGAAAATTTGCGAGTGAATAAATACAACCAGGTGGCAAACCTTCATACCATGATCTTTCTTGTCCCTCCAAGGTGGCCATGAAAATATCCGTCATACAATATTCAAGAAATTTAACATTCAACTTGCGTGCATGCATGTGAAATTTAAGGAGATGTAGAGCAACATCATCTCCTTTCTCGTCTTTGAAATTTGGGAGATAAGTCTAATAGTGTACACAAGGCATGTGGTTTGGAAAACCTGGATTGTGATCACGATTCATAGGAGAATACCTTCGATTAGTTGAATCCATTTTGACAACAATGAAGACACCAAGAAGATCTTTAGACTACCAATTTTTTAACAGTGCACTCACTATGAAAATTCCAAACCTTTGGATTCTTTGACATTGGAGTTTCTAGGTAAATGATGCACAACCTTCTTGTGCCTGATCGATGTTCACCATCAGAAATTAGATCTAATACTTTTGTTCTTTCCTAGGGAAGGTCAGTCACTTCATTCCCCAGTATTTTTACTAATATGTTATCACTCCACTGGATCTCCGAGGCTAAGAAAGAGACCAGCAAAGGTAACCACAGACCAATCTTTCGCCAAGTAGCTAGCCCTACTAGGCAAGAGAGGGATTTCTCCAAGATATCACAACCAAGATGACTGGATCGATGATATTTTAGGCTATGCATAGTAGAGTAGGGTTTGATTGATATATTTTGGGTGTTGGGTGGTGAATTAAGTCAGGGAAGAACTAGGTTAGGGAAAAAAGGATCAGAATTGCAGAGATCTGATGGGGCAAGGTAGGCAAGCACTTGAACACATTCAAGTATCTTTATGGAGTGGATTTATACTACTAGGGTTTCATAAAAGACGATGGAAATCATGAAGTCTTTTAAATTATAAGAAAGTGAACATGAAACTATAATAATTCCTCCAAAACAGAGCATTAACTAATGAATTATGTTTATTTGACTTAGGAATCCATTACATTCATAGCTAACATGAATATGGAAATCATAATACATTTAAAAATTTGAAAACATAATAGGAAACAATTATAAAACACATTACCACAGGAATCCCACTAAAATGATCACAATTCAATCTATTAGTTCTTGCCAAAAAGTATGATTACACTAGTGTTAAATGATCAATTACACAACATATAACCCTTTTAATGCCAAAGGAAATGAAATATATAGACTAGAAAATTCTTCTCACACTCTCAAGGGTCCAATCCATGAGTTGTGGTGCTGATACCCAAAGTCCTCAACTGGAATCCTAATGACTAGGGAGGTCAAGAAACTCATCCCTGTAATTGATGAAATTGATTCACTTTGACCCAAAATTACATATTTACCTAATTTATCTACCTCTAGTAACTATTAATGACATAATTACATTTACATTTTACAATTACATCAGTAAATCGCCTTGGAATCCATCAATAAACTAAGAAAATTTGAAAATTATGAAGAAATCAATCATCTATAAAAAGCGCTGCATGCTTGGAAAAAGCGCCGCATGCATGGTAAAAGGCGTATCATGGGCCTTCAAATACACTTTTGAGTTACTTCCTAAAGTCCAAATTGGTCCCAAGATGGCTCATTGGAAATCTCTTCCAGTCTAGTTGTCAAAAATGTCCTCAACCTTTGCATTCTCCCCATCCATATTTCTAAATTCCCATCACCTTATGAGGGTCCTATTTTGCATACCATCACCCTATATTAAAATATATCTTTACTAAATTCCAATTCTTTTATGCGGAAACATTCACATGTTTTTCTTATTTAGATTTTTGAGCATGTATTCTTGTCCTATTATTGTCCTTTTCTTGTCTATAATTATCAAAATTGAAACAACTCGATGAGATTTTATGGTCATGGTATTTTCCTTAGAAGTTCCAAATAATGATGGTCCACGTAGAAAGGCATTGATGGCAGACATCAACTTCGATAGTGACAAGAATTAGTGTGTCTTAGTGTGGAGAGGAGATACAAGTTGTTCCATGTCATCTCGCAACTATACATAATTCAAAAATGTTACATTTTCTTTCCCTAGAAAATGGACAAATAGGGTTACCTCTAAGGGAAATAAAAGGATCAATGAATTATTGTTCTACACTCATACGATGACCAAATTATTAGTACACCTCAAATATCATGGTTGAAGGAAAAACTTTGGATCATAGTAATGGCGTAAAAGATATATTGTACTTCATGGTTGTTATGGAGATTGATGTTCCTCAAGCACATGATCGTCTCATGTACAACCTTGCTCCTACCATGGTCACATTTTAATTCAAAAGAAGTTATCTTGGTAGAAAAAACCAATGTTTTGTACAAGAAGGATACCAATGAACCACTCGATACCTTCCTCTACAAATAGAAACATGGAGGGAAAGGTCGGTTTGCAGCTATGAATATGCTAAGCCTCCATCTATTGCCTACAAACTAGTTATATCATGTTGTTCAGAAAAATATGAAGGAGGAATTTTTTAAATAAAACCAAACCTCACTAACTCAATCGTGGTAGATCCCGAGTTACTATAAACTCCTATGGGAAAATAAATCCCTCCTTATTAGGTCTTTACCATTGATGACTCACTACAGGCGTGAATTAAATGTTACACCTGGATGATACATCTACTAAATTTCATAGTTATCTATAACATTCTATAACCTGTAGAGCTTGTGCAACTCACATTTACCCTAGAAAAATGTTACCTAATCACTTTTTCCAATGTAATATTGACTCTCCAACTATATCTCATTCATGAAGCTTCTCTCAGTGACATAACATAATATTCATGATGTCTCCAAAATCAGATCCCTGATCACTTTTGTTTAGTGAAAACCTTCACTATATAACAACTTCCATTTCTCACAAATTTGAAGTTATCATCCTTCATCAATTACCTCTCCTAAAGTTTATTGTATTACTATTATATATGCACTCTTGACCACATACTTTTTTTTATCTGTATGATATTTGATAAGATAATTTATTATTATTATTATTATTAGTTATTTTAAAAAAAAAAAAAAAATAATGTTAGACATTTTTAATTTGGAAATGTGATGATCCAAATATGGAGATGTAATGATAATATGTAAAGATTGAGAAACATTGGCAATTTGTTAGATCCAAATTCACACATTTTGAGAAAGTTGCAACGAATGCACTTCTCACACCAAAATCACCTTATAATCTTATATGCATGGTAAATATATTTAATTTAATAAACGATTTACGATTTGGAGCAGTTATGCAGAGTAGAGTGGTATGTGGCATGTCACTGCGTTTAGAATTATAACAGTAGATTTTTCTATGTGGATTTCAAAAATTAGTTCACTTTTTATTTATATGTTTGATTTTAAAAATAGTTTACCTTTTAGATGTTAATATATCATTTTGGATAGGAGTATAATTTTATTGTATATTTTTAATATTTAGAACATAATTTACTTATATATTAGTACTGAATACTGTAGATTTTGAAAATTTAAGAACATAATATCATTACGCATTGAATATAAGTAACATCAATATTCTGTAAGCTAACATATCTAACATAGAAATTAGTATTAATATTATTTAGTTTAAATACAATTTATTAAAAATAAAAATATTGAATTTAAGTTAGTGTTAAAGATCAGAGATTAATTAATTTAAGTTTTATTAATTAGTATTTGAAGTTTTTTTTGTTAATTATAATATTGTATTGTGGTACATTTTATGATGGTAGAAGTATAATAGCTAATTATCATAATAGTTATTAATTATAAAAATTGTGTAGATAAACTAAACTCATAAAAGTTAGGAAATAAATTTAGTAGTCATATTCTAAAAATTAGTAGCTATATATTAATAAAACTATCTTAACAAAATTAAGAAAAAAACCCTGACAAGATTCTAAAAACTAATGTCTAATAATTATCAAAATAGTTATTAATTATAAAAACTACTTATAAATAAAACAACTTTAATAAAATTAGGAAAGAAATACCCATAAAATATTGAAAATTAATAACTTTATATAAATAGAACTATTTAAATAAAATTAGGAAAATGTTGACAAGATTTTAAAAATTAGTAACTAATTATCGTAATAGTTATTAACTTTATTGGTTTATTCTTTTTAAAATCTTTTAGAAACATAGTCTATTATTTTTTTCTAATTTTATAATAAATATCAAAAGTGAATTAATTTTTTTTTTTAAATTTTATTTATGAATTTTATATTAAAACTAATTGCCCATTATTTATGATAAATAAAACACTAATATAACATAATACATATATAAGAAATTTACATAGTAAAATATTTCAAAGGATTTTTTGCAAAATATAGGATGCTTAAAACCAATATAGATCTATTTTAAGCATGGATCCAGAATGGGTCAGGAAGGATCAAATATTTTCGAATGCAATCCTCTTTTAATGTATAAAATTAGATAAAAAAAATTGTAGCAATGTGTAAGTCTTCATTGTTTAAATTGTCTGTATTTTTATTTTATTTTTTATCATACAAAAATAGTACATTCTAGCTTTGTGACCGGGTTTGTTGAATTAGCCAACCCTGGTCGGAAGGAGATCATTCAAAAATTCAAAAATGGGGATGCCCCTTATGGGGAAACCAACGTATAGAGAGTTCCACAAAACATAGAGAAAGCCGCCCCTAAAAGCGAAACCAACTATTAACAAAATGTCCAAAAAACTAAGTTTTTCATGCAGAAGGAAAGTAAACATAATGACTATAGAAATGGATGAAAATAATGGAGAAAGAAGAGCCACGACTTTACAGATTTTGGTCCCTTGCATCCTGGTGCTACATACAAGGAGATTCTTCCACAATTTAGCATACCTAGTCAGAGAGGGGGTCCTCCTTATTAGAGAGCCGAGGAGAAAAATCTAGAGTGGAGGTGGAGTGAGTGCCTATGTCTTCTGTATTGTCAGGTTCATTGGCGCCTTCAGCAAAAATGTTGCCTCCACTACTAGAGGTTTCCTCCATGCTTTCGACAAGAAGACCCACCATTTTCTTAGGCAATAGGGAGGAAGAATGAGAGATAGTGGACTTTCGCGGCCTCTTCCTAGAGCCAGAGCCGAAATTGCATTGCAGAGTCTCCAGAATTAAAATTGAGAGATGGGCTGAAAGGATCTAGGGGTCAAAGACCTCTGGCACATCCATGGCCACCAATAAGGCCATTGTGCGCTCTGTCGTGGCCAAAGTTGGAGGCCGAGAGGGGGAACCTCTGCCTCATCCCTTATGTCAGTGCATACAATGGCAACGAGGCATAAATTCACTGGAATACTAGGGATGAAAAGGAGGTGGATGTGTAGAGGGAGGTGGATGAGAAATCGACTGATGAGAAATAGCATGAAATGGATGAGCAGAGGGAAAATGAACATAAGCATGAGGGGCCAAAGCGCATTGGTGACAAGGAGAGCAGAGAGCAAGATCTTGCAGAGCAAGCCTAAGAGAGAAGCGGAGGGAGGCATGGGACAGATGCGGGAAGCAGTCAACTCCATTTCCCATAAAAGGTCAGTGAAAACTACTTAAAAAATGAGGCCATATTGAATGCGTATTAGTAAAAATTGAATGCCAGTGAATGAACTAGGTTGGTGCCCAACAATGAATATCTATGGCTCTCATGCCAGAGTCAGGTGCCACATTGTTGTGAGGCCAGCTGCGAGACTATGGAAAGGCCATTTTGCTTGCCAACAAAGCGTGTCTAATCACTAAGATCCGAGGCATTTGAAATGTTATATAGAATGCATATTAAATTTATAACTTCAAAAATTCTTTAATAAATTTCATATAAAATTATAACAAAAAAAAATTATTACTATGTAAAATAATAATACATCAAATGCTTCAACCATAAAATTTAAAATAAAACATGATTTTATATACAAACATATCTATGATAGCATCCAAAATAATTTCTAAAAATAAGAATTCCAAATAAAAACCATGCCGTACACACCATTTAGTATTCTATTATCATGAGTGCATAACAAAACATAGTATTTCTAAATACTAAGCACATTGAGAGACATACTTCAATCTTTATTGAAACATTACAAGCTTGTAATCATCTTACCATCATTGAATGTAACAACAAGAAATCTATATTTAAATAATAATAAAAAGACGTTAAGAAGAAGTATTAAACATCTTAAAAAGAATGATAACTCACTAGCATTTACTAAATTCTTTTTATCCACGAGCTCAAATTAAAAATTCACTTAAAAAAATACTTTTAAAACAAAACCATAAAATGTAGAAAAACTTTTATTTATAATCATTTAAAATAAAACAATAACATTATCCCAAATATTTAAAATATAATTTAATATTTCTAAATAGATTAAGATTATCTAATATTACACAAATAATCATATTAAAAAATTATATTCCATCTCACAAGACATACCAATTAAACATAATGCATGTCAACTTTTAAACCTTGTACGTTCATGTTAGTATATATTTTACATTAACATTTTACAATTATTCTCTATGCTGAGATGCAATAGGGATAGTTCGGATATATTTCGAATACATATATGGGGAAGTAAAATCAGGTAGGGTTATCTGTAGCTTTTAAAATGGTACTTTTATCATCATAAAAGGACTTGTGATTACTTTTCTATTCAAAAATTTTTGAGTTTATCTAATTGATTATAATAAATGTGAATAAAGTATAATAGAATTACAATATTAATAGATGTGACGGAAAAAAAAAGTTTCGAGACTTTCTATATATATATACTAGCAGTTGCCCCAGGAGGTGCAAGGAGAGGCCGATAGGAGTATCATTTGTTAATTATTAATTTTAAGTAATTGTAGTTTTTGAGATGAAGGAGATTTTGTAGAATTTTGCAGAAAGATGATGTTAAATTCTCAGTTGTGCAGTAACAGGTTTATTGTTCAATTGTTAGGTATGCAGGTAGAGACTTATTTGACGAGTTGTGTAGAGAGTCTGAGATGCAAAAGTGATCTAAGATTAGTGGTTAATATCCAAGAATCTTGTTAGTTAGTAGAAAACAAAGTACTGTAAAGTAAATAGCCATCTTGAAGAAGTAAATCAGGGCTTACATTCTTCAATCTATGTGATAACATAAATGTATTTCTTTGTATGGTTGTTACTATTAAGCATGGTTGCATTAACGTTACTGCTACTGCATTATTTCATCAAAATTAGGTAACTGAAAGTGCCTTGAAATTGATGGGGTTGGCATGGTACCAGTAATCTAATTCTCCCTAACAAGCTTGAGGGCGGGGTGAATTGTATTTTAAAGCAAAAAGGGAACAAGGCACAAATACAAATTTTACAAAGCTGAATAAATTTTATATGCAGCTTTCCTATTCAATAATATTTTTAATCAACATGTTTCATGAAACATGTAAAACGTAATTTCAAAAATAATAAAATTAAATTTCAAAGATTTTACGCTATTGTAAAAGTGATTCCTATCATTCATGAATCATGAGAATTTTATTTTATAGTAATTCTAAGATTTTATGACCAATGTTTTGGTAAATGTGTTAGAGCTAAAATTGTCTTTGTACATTCTCCCTATTTTGTTCCAAGAAATATTTGTAATAGAAGTTAATTTAATCTATGCATATAATAAAGAAACAAAAGTAGAAAGCAGTTATAAAGAATTGGTCATCAATCCTCACTATCACAAAAATCAACAACTGTTATCATTATGGTCACCACCGCCTCTCTATTGTATCCTCTCTCTACCTAGCTCAGGCCTTGGTATGTTCAGGCAATAAGACATGAATAGAATTATAATTGTTAGTTATTGGTGTAGGGAGTGTTCATATGTTGAGGTTGGGACCTCATGTGACGTCAAAATATCAATGACAGAAAACATGATTAGCATTATAACATAAAACATGAATAGCATTATAACTATTGGTGCAGGGAGTGTTCATATGTTGAGGTTGGGATCTCATGTGACGTCAAAATATCAATGACAGAAAACATGAATAGCATTATAACTATTGGTGCACGGGGTGTTCATATGTTGAGGTCGGGATCTCATGTGACCTGAAAATATAAATGACACAACATATTCAGCTAAATGAAAGAAACCTTCGGCAGAGGCCCTGCATACCATTAAGAACCAAATGTATTTGATCTTATACACTTCAAAAGATGATTAAAATAACCTCCACAAAAAACATATGCCTTACAATCTGGACAAGACTAATCAATATCATGAAATCCTTGTCTAAGAAAAAAAACAACGGTATTGTACAGCCCAGTAAACAAATCAAAATGGCATCAAAAATGACTAGAACATGTCAATAACATATACTTTATAAAGGTATCTATCTTGTTAAGAAGCAACTCATATATTCAAGACTGCATAATGATGTTGATGCAACAATGGGTTTCCCCATTGCAATTATAACTAGTTTGAAAACCAAGGTTCGCTCTAACATATCAATTTGACCTCTGGTGGGAAACTTGTTAAAGTGAGCTTCATTGCCTGGGATAGAAGACTTCATTTGATGCTAACAATGTGTTAGAAAAGGTAACTCGCATTTTGCAGGTTTGTACCATATTGCTTCCTCTGGGAGAATGTTCTGATTGTCAGTCTTGAATTTCCATCAGGTTCTCTTCTATGTATGTAATTCTTCCAAGCCATTCATTCACAATTTTCTTCCCTCAAGCCTGTCAAATTAACCTGGCTGTTTTCATTGCATTTCAACACACCTCTACTACTTCCTTTATATGGCATATGAACTCATGTAAGTCTGCACAATCTGTAAATATCACTGCTTCAGTGCTCAAATCCATGAGATGGTTTGGTTATATTTTGATCTGCAATTCCATCTTACTAACCCTGCATTTCCAAAGTAACTTGTCTGGTTGTCAACTCATCCAGATCGCATTCACCCAAAATTAAGGTAATTATGGTGAACAAGCAAGCTCATTATTGCAGGCATATTTGGGATAGAGTTCTCACAAACAACTTGTGGTATAGAGTTCCAATGCTTTGGAACAGAAGGTTGCTTTTGATGTTAAAATTCACTAAACCCAGTAACTGCTTACCTCCTTAAATTATATCACATCGCTCTGAATAAGCTAATGTGGCATTGCTAAAATTCCAACCTATGCTAGAATTTGCAAAAATATAACATTGTCTTGCAAATTAGCAAAAATAATATAGCTTCTTCAACTTCCCTTTTTATGCTAGAAATATATGTAATAAACCTGGCAATTTTCATTGACTTCCAATTCCAAGTTTCCAACTTGGCTGTTTTATTTATGTAGTTAATCCCCATCCTGACACAATAGGTTTAACCCAACTTGTATATTCTGTAGCTCCATTCTTCTCAAGCATGGCTATATGGCTTGGGAAATTTGTTCCTTTCATTTCACTTTCATTCCAGCTAGTTGCCTTCTTGTTTTCCCAACCATTCTCTTCCTTGCACATCAAACGGCTAGGAGTGGAATGCTCCTTGCTTAAACCTTTTCCACTATCCCATCCTGCAGTTACCAGTGTCAGTTTGTAATGATCCGGTAACGGAGGTTCAACAGTATAAAGGTCAACAACATTACAAATATATGTATAGCT
>CM076576.1:510088483-510210052 GCA_034641835.2 Pinus albicaulis
CATGACAAAGCTTCTAAAGAAAGAACAACGAGGCGTAATTGCACAATTATGCTCACTAGAAGTTCCGACATCAAAATCATCTATTTCTGCAGATCTCCAACAAGGCTTGGACAATCATTCCAAGGTGTTTGAAACTCCCAAAGGACTCCCACCTATTCGTGATCATGATCATGCTATTCATTTGATTCCAGGAAGTGTTCCTCCAAACATCAGGCCTTATAGATATCCTTACTTCCAAAAGAGCGAAATTGAACGTATGATTGCAGAAATGTTAGAGGCGGGTATAATTCAACCCGGTCAAAGTTCTTTCTCTGCTCCTGTAGTATTGGTACACAAGAAGGATGGATCATGGTGAATGTGTCCGGATTATAGGGAGCTCAATAAGCTCACCATTAAAGATAAATTTCCCATTTCTGTGATTGATGAATTATTGGATGAATTACATGGAGCAATTTATTTTACCAAGTTGGATCTTCGTTCAGGATATCATCAAATTAGAATGAAGACTGAAGATATTCCAAAAACAGCATTTCGAACTCATGGGGGTCATTATGAATTTTTGGTCATGCCTTTTGGCCTTACCAATGCACCTTCTACATTTCAAGGGTTGATGAATTCCATTTTCAAGCCCTTCCTTAGAAAATTTGTGCTAGTATTTTTTGATGATATACTAATCTACAACAGGTCTTGGAAGGATCATGTTGAACATGTTGACAAGGTGCTCAAACTATTACAGGAGAAACAATTATATGCAAAAAAATCCAAATGTTTCTTTGGAGTACAAGAGGTGGAATATCTGGGTCATATTGTATCTCACGAGGGTATTAAAGTAGACCCTAACAAAATTAAAGCCATTAAGGAATGGAAAGTCCCCACAACCATAAAGAAGTTGCGAGGATTTCTCGGGTTAACGGGGTATTATCGCAAGTTTGTTAAGAATTATGGGAGAATAGTAGCACCTCTAACAACATTATTGAAGAAAGATGCATTTTCATGGACTCCTGAAGCAACTAAGGCCTTTGAACGTCTTAGAGAGGCAATGTGCCTAGCACCGGTCTTAGCTACACCAGACTTCACAAAAACCTTTATTGTGGAATGTGATGCCTCAGGAAATGGAATTGGTGCAGTTTTAATGCGGGAAGGAAGACCCATTGCTTTTGAAAGTCGTCCAATCAAAGGAAAGTATTTACAGAAACCTATTTATGAGAAGGAAATGTTAGCAATACTGCATGCACTAAAGAAATGGCGAACTTACCTAATGTGAAGACACTTCAAGGTAAAAACTGATCATGATAGTCTTAAACACTTTTTGGAACAAAGACTATCGTCAGAAGAACAGCAAAAATGGGTCACAAAGATGTTGGGTTACGACTTTGAAATAATCTACAAAAAAGGAAAGCTGAATGTTGTTGCGGATGCACTCTCAAGAAAGAATGAAGAGGTGGAAGCATTGCTTTGTGCCATTTCTATTATCCAACCAGATTGGATAACTGAAGCAAGAGATGAATGGAAGAAGGACAAAGATGTATGGACACTCATTCAAAAGTTGCAGCAAGATCCTAGTACATCTGATACATTTAGTTAGAAAAATGATTCCTTATGGTACAAAGATCGCTTATATCTTTGCAAGAATTCCCAACTAAAACAAAAGATTCTTCTGGAATTGCACACTTCTCCTTTAGGAGGACACTCAGGATTTTTAAAAACTTACCACAGGGTGAAGAAAGAATTTTTTTGGGATGGCCTTAAATCTGATATTCGAAAGTTGTGGCGGAATGTTTGGTTTGCCAACAGAATAAAGTGGAAACAATTAAGACCCCAGGACTTCTACAACCTTTATCCATTCCAGGTCAACGTTGGGAGGAGATTTCAATGGATTTTATCACGGGTTTACCTAAGTCCGAAGGAAAGAGTGTCATCATGGTGGTAGTTGATAGACTTACCAAGTATGCACACTTTTGTGCATTATCTCATCCATTTAAAGCAAGTACAGTTGCTACTACATTTATGGATAGAATTCAAAAGCTACATGGAAGCCCAAGGGTTATTGTGAGCGGCAGAGATCCCATTTTTACTGGAAATTTTTGGACGGAGTTATTTTCTTGTTTGGGTACTCAATTAGCTCATAGCTCATCTTATCATCCTCAATCTGATGGTCAAACTGAGATAGTAAATAAATTTTTGGAAGGATATCTTCGTTGTTTTGTATCTGATAAACAAACACGATGGGTCAAGTGGTTACCTCTTGCTGAATGGTGGTATAACACTTCCTTCCATACTGCAGCAAAAATGACCCCATTTATGGCACTTTATGGATATCATCCACCATCCATCACATCATCTTTAGGAGAAAATTCGAAGGTTCAAGCAGTGGAAGATCACATCGAGCATCAGCAAGAAGTTCTCCAACTCTTAAAGGATAACCTGAATTTGGCACAAAATCGAATGAAACAACAGGCAGATCAACATCGTAGCAAGAGAAGTTTTGATGTAGGAGATTGGGTATTTTTACGGCTACAACCATACAAGCAAATGTCCCTCAAGCAAGCAAAGAAGGATAATAAATTATCGCCAAAGTACTATGGTCCTTACAAGGTGTTGCAAAAGATTGGTACTATGGCATACAAATTGGAGCTTCCTGCTTCTTCACGAGTGCATCCAATTTTCCATGTTTCATGCTTAAAGAAGGTTATAGGTGAAAATCTTCAAGTTCAAACAATATTGCCAGAACTTGATGAGGAAGGAAAAATCATATTGGAACCTGAAGCGGTCACGGAAACAAGAACTCGACAGCTACGGAATCGATCAATTTCAGAGTATCTCGTCAAGTGGAAGAACTTACCCACTGAAGATTCTACATGGGAGGATGAGAATTTTATACAGAAGCACCCAGAGCTACTCAAGTGTTGAGGACAACACTTTTTTGAAGGAGAGGGGCATGTTAGGTCCCTATATCACTAATATAGCCCCTTATTATTGTTAGTGTAAACCCCTTATTGTTATTATTGTACCCTTGTAACCCCCATTTTGTTATTATTGTGCCCTTAAGTTATTATTGTTAGGTCGGCTAGGATTACATTGTGGCCCACTAGGATTACATTATGGCCCCATGGACTCCTATATATAGAAAGGAGGTTTTGTGAATTGTATCATCCAAGAATTGTTCATTCATGTAATGTATTGGAGGTTGCCCCCTCGAAGTGGCTTATTTCTAAGGCGTGAATATCTCTTTTCTTCTCTTTTTGGAGCTGGTTACACAACAGTGTCTTAGATCAAACAATGGAGGTGAATATTGCAGCAAAGAGTTTGATAGGTATTGTTCAGAAAATGGAATACGTAGAGAGAAGATAGTTCCAAGAACACCACAAGAAAATGGTGTGTCAGAAAGGATGAACAGAACAATCATGGAGCGTGCAAGGTGCATGAGATTGCATGCAGGATTGCCTTTACAATTTTGGGAAGATGTTGTAGATACTATTTTATCTAATAAATAGAGGGCCTTCAAGTTCCTTGGATGGTGGTATTCCAGAGGAAGCATGGATAGGTAAAAAGGTAAACTACACTTTTTTAAAACCTTTTGGTTGTGAGGCCTTTTTCCATATTAATAAAGAAAACAAAAGAAAGCTTGAGGAAAAATCAAAGAAATGTACCTTTATTGGATATGGTGTTAATGATTTTGGTTATCGCTTATATGATTATGAAAATCACAAAATCATTAGGATCAGAGATGTAATATTCAATGAAAAAGTATTGTATAAGAATCAGTTGCAAGAAAAGAAACAGGAAAAAGAAAACCAAGAATACACAGTTCTTGATGAGATCACAGAAAAAGTAAAGGTGCCTGAAAATAATAATAATCAACAGCCACAGCAAAAGCAACCACCACAACAGCAACAGGCACCTCAAACACCTGAAAGTGGTGTTAAAATATCTACCAGGATAAGTAGACCCCCTGAACGATACTCTCCTTCATTATATTATTTATTGTTGACTGATTCTGGTGAACTTGAATGTTATGAAGAAGCAATGCAGGTTCAAAGTAGGAAGAAGTGGGAGCTAGCCATGGAAGAATAGATGGACTCCTTAATGCATAACCAGACTTGGGACTTAGTCAGATTGCCTGCAGGTAAAACTACATTGCAGAATAAATGGGTTTACAAGCTGAAGGAAGAAGATGGAGGAAAACAGAGGCACAAAGCTAGACTTGTAGTGAAGGGGTTTGCACAGAAGAAAGGTATTGGTTTTGATGAAATATTTTCTCCTGTTATTAATATGACTTCAATCCGAACTATTTTAAATCTTGTAGCAACGGAAGATTTACATCTTGAACATTTAGATGTAAAGACAACATTTCTCCATGGTGATTTGGAGGAAGAGATCTATATGGAGCAACCAGAAGGATATGAGGTCAAAGGGAAGGAAAAATTAGTGTGCGGGTTAAAGAAGAGCTTGTATGGCTTAAAACAGGCTCCAAGGCAATGGTATCTAAAATTTGACAGGTTTACGTCTAAACAAGGTTCTACTAGATGTCACTATGATCATTGTGTTTATATGAAAAAACAAAATGATGGCAGCTATATTATATTGTTATTTTATGTAGATGACATGCTTGTTGCACAGTCTAACATGCAGGAAATAAATGTGCTCAAAATAAAATTGGAAAATTCATTTGCAATGAAGGATTTGGGAGCTGTAAAATAAATCCTTGGTATGAGAATAAGTAGAGACAAGAAAAATCACAAATTAACACTATCTCAGAATGAGTACATACAAAAGGTGTTGAAAATATTTAATATGCAGAATACAAAACCAGTTAGTACACATTTTTCTAGCCATTTCAAACTTAGTAAGGAGATGTGCCCCAAGACCCAAGAAGAAATGAACTATATGTCTAAAGTTCCATATGCATCAGTAGTTGGAAGCTTAATGTATGCAATGGTCTGCACAAGGCCTGATATTGCACATGCGGTGGGAGTTGTAAGTAGGTACATGAACAATCCATGAAAAAAACATTGGATGGTAGTAAAATGGATTCTCAGATATTTGAGAGGTACCACAAATCAAGCATTATGCTTTGGTGGTTCAAACATTGCTCTACAGGGATATGTTGATGCAGATATGGAAGGTGACAGAGATAACAGGAGGAGCACTACAAGATATGTATTTACTGTAGGTGGAACAACTGTTAGTTGGGTTTCAAAAATCCAAAGTGTTGTTGCACTTTCAACAAGAGAAGCAGAATATGTTGTTGCTACAAAGGCTAGTAAGGAAATGATTTGGTTACAAAGGTTTATGGATGAATTGGGTAAGAAGCATGATATGGGCACGTTATACAGTGATAGCCAAAGTTCCATTAATCTTGCAAAGAACTCGGCATTTCATTCCAGGACTAAACACATACATCTTAAGTACCATTTCATACGGCCAGTATTGGAAGATGGACAGTTGAAGCTTGAAAAGATACACACTAGCCAGAATCTTGCAGATATGCTAACAAAAGTTGTAACCAGGGAGAAACTGAGATTATGCTCAGTTTCAATTGGTCTTCAAGGATGACGATGAAGATGAGAAATAGTAAGGTCCAAAGAGGATTCATTGTCCAACAAATGAAGCAACGATGGATTTTATACAATCAATCTCCAAGTGGGAGA
The DNA here is from genome assembly GCA_034641835.2 of Pinus albicaulis. Classification (NCBI taxonomy): domain Eukaryota; kingdom Viridiplantae; phylum Streptophyta; class Pinopsida; order Pinales; family Pinaceae; genus Pinus; species Pinus albicaulis. Next base: position 510,094,135 of record CM076576.1, read on the forward strand.
TTGTTGGGTGTGGAGCCTGATTATCTTGTTTATTTGTATCACAGCGTTGGACCCCTGTAACTTAATGGGGGCGGAAATTCCGCCCGTAATTAAATGCTTCCTAAGGGGTCTAGGGGGGGCGGCTACGACTTTATGGAGCCCCCCCTGGTGGGGGGTTTCGGGGGCAACGCCCCTGAAGCTAAAAACAAATGTAAAAATTCCTTGTAAAAGTATAGTAATTTCTAGTCAATCTGGGCCGTTCATTAGGAAGATGATTTGACGGTAGAAGTTATGTTTATTTTAGGGTTTTTTGACCTAGAAGGAAACCCCTCACTTATATGAGGGTATTGTATTGCGACTGTGTATTGTATGTGTATTCTCAGAGCGAGAAACAGATAGGGAGATTGTGAGAGAGAACAGAGAATATTACAACAGATCTGTTGTAGGTTGTGTCTCTTCACTTTGCTAGATAATAGAAAGGAAGGACTGGCTGTTCGGGGTGTATGTAGCCCAAACTGGGTGAACCACGTATATCTGTGTCTCTCTGGTTTTATGTGTTTTGTGTGCTTGTGTTTTCCGCATATTTTATGTGTTTCATTACTCTGTAATATATAATTTTCTAACAAATAGAGTCTATAAGTTGGATCTGGATATGAATGAATGAGAAGGATTGTTTTGTGATATCTAAGTGCTTCTGTGTTATGATTATTTGTTGTAGTTTGTGTTAGTTCTAAGTTAATGTATGCTTCTGAATATTAATTGTTTATAGATGTGCACGTGGATGTGATGCTTAAGAAGGAAATGAATGCATGGCTATAATTGTCTTGTTACCTCTGATTACTGAGTGGTTACATCTCATTCTAGGCTTCTCTTGGGTTAATTCACCAATATACTGTTAAAGGTTCCTATGTTAGGGCTTCTCCAGCACAGGTCTGTTAGATCTTAAGGGACCCACTTTAATTAACTTTCTCTCTCTCAAGGTGCAGAACCTGGTTCCAACACCTTCCCATACTACTTCAGGTGAGACCTTGACCTGCGCAAGTAGGCCATTTTCGAAAGGGCCAGTAGTACAGGAGTTTGTTGGTAAAGCTTAAAATGGAACTTGGGTCAAGACCCCTCAAACTAATAAATGGTTCTATTTCCAGGACCGGGAACATTTTGAGAGAGAGATTGGGTAATGCCACGGGGTCATTGGCTCATTGGCAGCCATTGAATCCTGAACATGAGGACTGGTTTGAAAAGTAGATTCAAGATTTTTCCCTAAATTAGAATACAAGTAAGAAGATGACCACTGAAGAGTGCAAAAACAAGTACATTTTTACAAAGGTACATGAAATATTCTTGGTAACCTTCACGCACAAACTCCAAGAGTGGCTGGCAAGGTTGGCTGAGTTCCAAACCTATTGGAAAGAGGATCAGGTCATGCAGTGGACCCCTAAACTAATCCAACAGTTGGAGAAGGTTGATAACAAGATCACTTGGATTGTAGATCACTGGGTTGATAGTATTTTGGGAGGATTTGTTACTGAGTTTAGAGTCGATCAATTTGTGTGCTATTCAAAAGCAGAGGGAAGGTTTTTCAAGGGATTTAGGGGTAAGTTCTTACAAACATTGTCGCTACTGATTAAGATGCTATTGTGTGAAAAAGGTGCCCTGTGCAGTCACACTAAGTGAATGAGCTCCGACCAGAGTGGAATCACAACATGAAGTGGTAATACTACCGGGTTAATCAATAAGGGGGTAGGTCGATATACAGTCCTCTAAGGGATTCATCTAGCTTCAACCAGTGCGGGGATGTGCACGTAGAGACCAGTCCCCCTACTACGCCATCGTCGAACTCGTGCAAGGGTAAGAATTCTCCTACCCCACCTCCGCCACCACCTACAAACAATATGGTTGTGCATATGAAGCTACCCACCTTTAAGGGTGTGGGGGACGAGGATATGGATCTATTATGGTTTGTACAAGAATCAGTATGGACTGTGAAAAATATTAATAACAATGTTGTCAAGCGAGCACAAATATCCATAACCTTTGAAGGAAGGACCTTATATTTCATGGGATACATTGGCTATCACCCGAATCCTTCAATACAAAACATTAAGGATGCCTTAAAGCAACAGTTCTGAAAGCCTAATTCCTACTCTCAATGCATGGTCAAATTGAAATATTTTAAGCAGGGACCTACAGAGTCTGTTTGGGAAGCTGACTAGTGGCTAAAGAAAGTCATCAATGATGGAGGATTTTTCTATGAGGACAAATAACACAAGGAGTTTTTAATTGCCATGTTGTTACCACATTTGCACGGACCTATGGGACAATAGAAGATAGAATCCTAGGAATAAGCCCTGGATATTTCCATGAAGTTGGAAGCTGCGCCAAGGGACAGTACTCAATTTTCATCACTACAGATCCAGAGCGATCTAGAGGTGAGGCATTTATAAATTCAGAATTTGTGAAGAGATCGAGGAAAGGAAGCTAGCATGGATGTCTGGTGCATATGCTGCAGTGTATTAGGCCACACTAAGGATCAATGCCCTCTGTTATCAGATTACATGCAGGCTGGGGGACCAAGTCCTCTATGAGCTAAAGACATGGCTAGACCAAGTACCCCCATGTTGTGGTGTGCCGATTGTAAAGTAGCAAGAAGGCATGATATAGATAACTACCCACGACTAGGTGCCTATGTCCCAAAACTAAAGCAACAGTGAGGCAAATTCTTCTAGTTAGTGGTTCATGATGAGTACTATTGTCAAACATTCGACATGATAGTAGATAGGGGAAACCTATACAGGGTACAAGCTAACCCTTCGTAGCCAGTATCTCCCTCTGGGTGAGGAGGATCCCTTGCAAGAGGATGGGGAGGAGGGAGAGGCAGAAGCACGGGTCGACGATGAGGGCAACTAATTTGCTACAACTGTGGGGATGTGGCACATTATGCAAGAGACTGCCCAAACCATATGCACCAATCCTATAGATATTTTAGACAGTTCGACCATTTAATTGAAGATTTTCTGGTGCTGATAACGAAGATGCAGGAGAAACAACAGACACCCATGCAAAATGTACAACAAGTGAAGGCGGAACCATAGGATGATGGGCCAAGTATCAATGTAATTACCCAGAGTGGCATTCCCACTAGAGGAGCTGAGGAGAAAGTTGTGCCTGAACCACTGATTAGGAAGGCTTCTGACAAACGGGAGAGCCTGGACCTATAGCAGGAGAAAGAGACCTTCATCGAAGCTAGGAAAGACTTTGTTAAGAACGAAGCCTCCACCTCAAGGACTTCGGTGGACCCAAAATAGATGAAGCAGTTAAGCCATTTCTTCAGGCATGTATGAAGTTACTGGGCAACCAGAAGGCAGTGTAAAATCTCTAAGCATTAATAGACGGTTGCGCAGAAAAGGTTGCCCCTCAACTGAAGGTTAAAACTATGAACAAGCTTTATAAGAAAAAAAATGCACTGGTCGGGAGATGCGTATGACTGTGCAGATTGGAGACTATGAAATGGACCAAGTCATCCTTGATTTAAGATTGAATGCCAATGTCTTGCCCAAACAAAAATGGCAAAGGATGGGAGAACCCAAGCTAGAATGGTCCACTATTCAGTTGAGAATGGCCAAACAACAAAAGATCACCCCATTAGGGAGGTTATCGAAGGTTGTGGTAGTTGTAGGAGTTAAATTTTATGCAGATTTTGAGGTAATCCAAATTGTAGATGATGCAAAACCTTATCCTACACTCTTAGGTCTAGAATGGGCCATTTACATGGGAGGTATTGTCAATTTGAAAAGGATAAGAATGGTCTTTGAAAACAAGGGTATGCGGGTAATAGTCCCCTTGGATCCAACAAAAGGTGAACGATATACAGAACTAGTGCACGAGGAGGAGGACGTTGATCACATTTACAAACTGACTACCTGGGATAATGATTGGATCAACTCCACAATTGATGGCATGTTGTGTTGGGAGAAAGACAACGCATGTCTCTCAGACTCAAATGGTGAGATAGAAAATTGGCAGAACTGGTTGCATGATGTATCTATGCTGTGGTGCCTTAAGATCACAAATAGCTTTTGATGCATCTCCTCAGAGGTAAGAGAACTGCCCTACTTTGATGGTTCTAGTAGTGTTAAGGAATTTCTTAAAGCATTCGAAGTTGATGTCCCTGAAGAACGAATATTTTGGGAACTTGATTTGGCAATGTGCAAGACCCCTGCGCAGTGGTGGGAAACCCATAAGGGGACTTTTCAGTACTAGGAGGAATGCCAGAAAATGATGATCCTACGATTTGAACCTTCAGTCAACCCACCCATGAAGCTCTTCTATGGATGTGGGGATCCGCGTAAGCACTTGGCTGTGTGGATGGAAGTATGGAATGAAAGGACTTGGAATCAATGGTTCCATATGTTTATTCACACCTTAGGACCAATCCCCACCACCTGGTATTTGGATGCAGAGCTACACCAGCACACTCGTCATTGGGGTACAATGACATAATATTTCGTGGTAACGTTTAGGTTAGTAGGAGGAACGAAGAAACTAGATGAAGCACTGCAAGATATAGATGCTCTTGTCTTTGATGAGTCCTTACCACAGAAATAATGTGCTACGCCAGCATGGGATGCACAAATGCAGGGCATTGTCAACTATATAAATTTGTCAGTATAAGACTACGATGAGGATCCCAGAAATATCACTATCCCAGATTCGGAAGGGGAGCGCGCAGTTGCAGGACCCTTATTACAGACAATAGATGTGACCAAGCCATTAAGGTTGAAGGAAGTCAACATTGGAATGGAAGAGCTACCCAAGATGGCAAAAATTGGGGATTATTGGGATGATGATACAGCTCGCAATATCACAGAGCTAGTGACTAAATATCAGGACCTGTTCCCTACCAAGTTCTTTGAGCTAAATGGAATTGTGGGAGATATGGGGGTCATGAGAATCACCTTGAAGCCAGATGCATGTCCTGTCAAACAGTGGCCCTATTGTCTGAATCCTAAATATAAACAGAAAGTCAAGGAGGAAATCGAAAAGATGTTGGCCGCAGGTATCATTGAGCCAGTAAAGTAATTGGATTGGGTAAGTCTTATGCTGTTCCAAGAAAATAAAACCAAAGGATAGATACAGATTTTCATATATTTGCGCAAACCAAATAATTCCTATGTGCATGATCCATTCCCTACGTCGTTCTCTGATGAGATTTTAGATAATGTGGGAGGTCATGAAGCATACTCATTCACTGACGGGTTCTCAAGGTACCATCAGATTAGAATAGCACCTAAAGATCGCAGCAAGACAATCTTCGCGATCGAATGGTGCTTCTTTCAGTACACTGTCATGCCCTTTGAACTTAACAATGCCCCTGCCATTTTTTCGCACATAGTTGTAGCAGTATTCAAGGAATTCATTCATAAGTTCCAGGAGGTCTATTTTGATAATTGGACAATTTTTGGATTAGTAAAAAAGCATGTGTCTAACCTGTTGATGATGTTGGATGCCTACAGGAAACACTAGATTTCACTAAACATAAAGAAATGCATATTATGCATACCATTTGGGATTTTGTTGGGGCACGTTGTATGTCAGCAGGGATTGATGGTTGACCCAACCAAGATTGTAGTTATCATCAATTTAGCAGTCCCCACCACTGAAAAAAAGTTGCACTCCATCTTGGGTCACACTGACTACTATAGGAATTTTATTCAAGGGTATGCCCTAATCACTGCACCAATGGAGAAGCTGCTAAAGAAGGATGTATCCTTTTTCTGGGGCGAGGAGTGTCAGAAGAGTTTTGAGCTACTAAAGGAAAATATGGTCACTACACCTATTTTCATATTTCCATATTGGGAAAAGGTATTTCATGTACATGTGGATGCCTTAGGGATAGCCCTAGAAGTTGACTTAGCGTAGCCCGGAGAAGGAGACATCAATCACCCAGTTGCGTTTTCTAGCAGGAAAATTTCTAGCGCAGAGCGTAAAAATTCTACTACTGAGTGAGAAGGATTGACAATGGTGTATTCCCTTCAAAAATACAGGCACTATCTATTGGGAGGACACTTCAAGATGTTCACTAATCATTCAACTTTAAAATACCTGGTCAATAAGCCTGTGTTGGGGGGGGAAGATTTGTAGATGGTTACTGCTATTCCAAGAGTCTGATTTTTAAATAATTATGAAGCCTGGGAGACTGAATGCTGGACCTGGCCACTTGTCTCAAATTGAGAGTGGAGAAGAGCTAAATAATCTAGAAGAAGGGTTACCCAATGTGCAACTTTTTGCTATCAAGGTAGGTGACAAGCACTTTGCGGACATTATTCATTTCTTAACCATGGGAATGGCACCTGCTGACTATTTAGTACAGCATAAAAAGGAGTTGGTGGCCTGCGTAACTGATTTCACCATAATTGCTAGTCAATTATACAAGTTGGGAGCAGGTGAGGTGTTGCAGAGGTATGTATTAGACATGAAAGACAAGCTATCTTAGCTGAGGCCCATGGATGGGTGGGAGGACGTCACTATGTAGGAAAATAAACTTCACATAAGCTGTTGAGGGCTGGGTTGTGGTGGCCCACATTTCATAGCGATGCCCATGCATATTACCACAACTGGGACAAATGCCAAATAATAAGGAAACCTTCACGCATAGATGATATGTCCCTGCAACCATAGATGGCTTTACAAGCGTTCAGAAAATGGGCCATAGACTTTGTAGGACCCATCAATCCCCCAAGAAAGAAGATGGATTCTCATTACATCATTACTGCAACTAATTATGTATCCAGATGGGCGAAAGCGAAGGTTGTGAAGGATTGCACTGTAGATACCACTACGCACTTCATCTTTGAGCATATTCTAACCAGGTTTGGCTGCCCAAAGATCTAAATGAGCGATAGAGGTACGCATTTTTTTAATGAAACTATTGAAGCTTTGATAGAAGAATTTCAGATCCACCATGCGAAGAGTAACCCATATCACCCACAGGCGAATGGGGCAATATAGGCCTTCAACAAAATTTTGGAACATGCGCTAACTAAGGTCTGTAATGCTGATAGAACTGATTAGGATGTGCGCATCCCCTTAGTACTCTGGGCCTATAGGACCACTTGCAAGAAATTGACTGGAAAAACTCCTTTTAGGATGGTCTACGGGAAGGAGGTCATCTTGCCCATGGAATATATCGTCCCCATCCTACACATTGCAACTTTTACAAACATGGCAGAACCCGACATTGTGGAGGAACTTTTGGCACAGTTGGTTTCCTTGGAAGAGGATCGGTTCATTGCTAACTTTCACCAGCAGGCTCAGAAGGCTCGAGAAAAAGCTTGACGTGATCAACATATCCGACAGAAGGTCTTCAAGGAAGACGAATTGGTGCTGCTCTATGATAGCCAGTTTGTGATCCAGGAAAGTTCCATAAGCATTGGTTGGGCCCATACATAGTGAAATAAATTACAGATGGTGGTGCAGTCAGGTTGGCTACACTGCGTGGAGACTACATGCCCAGGTATGTTAATGGAAGTCGTATCAAACCTTATAGGGACAACCTGGCACCTACCAAATGACTATATGGCCGAAGTATCTGTATCAGAAGTACTGCGCACATAAGAAGGGAAAGGCGAAGGAAGGTACGACAGGCACGCAAGGGTAGTGCATAGGTAAGGAGGTGTGGAAGGGTGCGATGAAGGCGTAGGGGTAGTGCGCAACTAGAAAAACTAGCTGTTGGAACAGTAAAACTAGGTTAAAAAGTGATTTTACCATTGAACGGAGCGGGATTTTGGCAACTATTGTAGCGATCTGGAGGGATTTTTTCCCATTTCCTTGATGGTAAGTCATATTTAAGACTAATCCAACTATTTCTACCTATGGAAGGCTATAAAAAGGGGGGCACAGGTCATAATTGGTTCCTTTGCTTTCCAAAACTCTTATGCCTCATGCTTTACTGTGCATTCTGTGTGTTGTGTGACTTCTCCATCTATATGTCTGGGCGAGCTAGCCCCCCTGACAATAGAAACCCTAAATTTATCTTTTGAGAAATAATGACTGCTTCTAACCCCGCCGAGTCATTGCCTGTTACGACCTCCATTGAAATTGGGTCCGAAGATGTGTTTTAGGTAACCCCCGATGTTGAAGAGGTCATGTATACGCCAGCCAAGGGAAAGGGGAAGGGGAAGGAAAAGGGCAAGGAGCCAAGAAAGGAGAAAAGGAATGGGAAATCCACGAAGTGGGTTGTGGTGAAGCCACACACATCCCCTTGGATTGTGTATTCCCCTCGGTAGGTGCCTAAGGCACACTCACCCAATCCATCGAAGTGCCCCATGACAGCCCAGGAGGAAGCTCTGCTGGTGGCCCTGCTTTCCAAGCTACCAGCATATGTTAAGCCAAGAAAACCAATGGTGCACACCCCCAAGAATTTCGATGTTGTCTAAGAATATCTGCACATGTCGTTGGTTCTGGAGGAGGTCCCCTTGATTGGTGATATGTTTGGAAGCCTCCCCTCCATCAAATTTGATGATCACGATCTAGAAAATGTAGGCGCCTTCCTAGACCTGGCCCCAGAATTATATCTTGAGAGGGTGTTGTATGATGATGTGTCGAAGGTGGAGCCGATGTCATGGGCACATGGATTAGAGGCCTCGGGGATAGTGAATTTGTTGCAAATTCCCCACTTTGGCTAATATGCCATCACTAGCCTGGTTGTGTGCCAGTTGTTGGCATTGATTCACGATGGGTTCTTATGGATCCAAGGCCACATCCCGATTGACGCCGCATTAATTTACCAAATCTTTGGCCTACCCATGCAAGGGCCCCATCCCATGAAGGGCTTTAGCAAGAAATATGAGAAGAAGGTCGTCGAAGAAGTGCAGGAGAAGTATAAGGTCGATTGCGATAAGAGGGGGTTCATTGTAGAAACCATTGCTAACCTGGGAGTGCGCATGGGTACTCTACTACTCGCCTGTAAAATGATGCGCAAGTGTTGGGCATCGACTGTCCCTGCCTACATGATTCAGGTAGCCAGACGGTGCGAGAAAGGGATCTACTACAACTGGTCGCAGTACCTCTACAAAGAATTTTTAGACAATGTGCATGAGGTGTGGGACCAGGGAAAGGAATTTTGCTATTCCTAGCTGTTGATGTTGATCTCCTTGATTGCATGGGAGACACTTGATGATGCAGTGATCCCTGAACTCGAGCTAGATGTTTGTGAAGGTGCGCGATATGTGAACCTTCGGGATTTGAAGGATAAAAAACACACAGAGGTGAACAAGGTGTTCTAGGTATTTTTTGACCATGTGCTGGCAACAAAAATTCATTCTAGTTTTCTCTTGTTGCCCATAGTCTATGAGAAATACAAAGGCATCGTTGAATTCCACGTCACCATGCACAATGTGCAGATTAGGGCCCGCAAGGATTAAGCATGGTACAACCTTTAGTATATGGCCATGGAGGTGGAGATTGATCAACTCATTGTAAATTGGCCACCAACATGGAAGCTTGGCTTCAAATCATCTGCCCAAGTCACCCCAGGTACCTCGGGGAAGGACGCAACCCCAAAAGATATTGTCCCACCTAGTACAGCCAAAGAAACCAAGGTGCGCTCCATGGAGAAAACCACGACAAAGGACACGCCCAAGGATGCCACAAAGGGGGCGGAGCAAGCATCTCAGTAGGACGCAGGGCCAATGGGCTTGGTGGGGAAGGCACGGAGTCCCCGCGTGGAAAAAAGCAGACAGGCGAGCCTCCCAAAGGACAACGAAAGAAGCACAAGGCCACTAAGAGCGGTGAGGAAGCGGAGGTCACCTTAACATAGGAAGACTTGAAGAAGATCGCGGACGCTGTCACTATCACCTTCGAAGACTGATGGGCTACCCTTAAAGATCAACAGAAGGCCGCGATAGAAGCCTTGCAGTCTGTGTTGTAGGTCCTTCAGTTAAAAGCCGATACGCTTCAGGAGATCATGAACCAAGCGAGGCAGAATCAAGTGAGCTAGCCAGCCACAGTTACAGCCTTGGCCACAGTGACAGAGAGTCGAATCTTCCCCCTCTCGGACACGACATTCACTGTAGTACCTCCGGCATTCACTATAGTACCTCCGATCTTGTGAGATAAATTCCGCGCTTGTTCTGCGGTTGATCTCGATGTTGCAAGACTGACAAGTGAGAAAGTACACACTCTTTGTATTCATGTCCGACGAGATCCAGCACAGAGAAATGTGGGTGTAGCAGCAGCTCAATAAGGTCAAGCAAACCATTATGGCCAAAGCTACTGAAACCACCCAAGCTCATGAAGCACACATTGTGGCAGTTGCGCAGTAGGCTGAGTTAGAACATCTGATTGACTAGCTCTGTGAGGATATCCCAGAAGTTATTCCTGCCTTTACTGTGTTGTAGGCTAAGGTTGAATGCTAGGTAGCTGCATTGAAAGAATCCAGGATCGAAGTATAAGATTTTAAAGTAGATCTGGGGCAACAAATAACTGCACTACAAGCCAAACTACAACCCGAGACCCCTCCTAAGGTGTGTGCCCAGTGAGCCGCGCTAGTCAAGGAGGCCACCAACAACATTACAACGCAGATCACCAAGGGTGCAGAATTTTTATACACTACTATGGGTTTATGGTCCACAGTGCAGCGTGATCCCCTCCTCCGCCAATTCAATTAGGATTTGCTCCAGAAGGAGCAATATTTTGAATAGATGGAAGCTACCATGCCCACCCTCGTAGCAACATAACGCCTAGTGCGTCTTTGGACCAACCACACGCTCAGAGATGAAATTGAGGAGCTCCACCACAAGAAGCAGGTCCTCCCCGACCACTTGAAGCCATGGGTATATGAAGCTCTCAAACTTTCACAGGACTTAGATGTGGCAGTAAAGAAGTTGAACCAAACCCTAGAGTGCGTCACTGTAGCTACTAAAGGACTGACTTCACAAAAAAAATTTGACATCACGCAGAATAAAGCTGCACAGAGTGAAGACACCCTACCCCCATTGTCGCCGCTATTGAACAACTCTAAGAGAAGATGAAGACCCCACTGCCGTTGTGACTTGGGACAAGTCACAAGATTGTGTTGGGGGCCTGTTGGAGCAGGGTCCCCTAGCTACAATTTTGGTACAATTTTGTAATATTTTGTAATAGTATAGTCTAGCATAGGGGCTTTGGGTTGGGTCAAAGCCCCCAACGAATTGTAATGGGTCAAAGGGTAGACCAAGAGTTCGCAAACCATGGTTTGCAGACAATAGAGTAGCATGGGCTAATATGATATTAATAGATAGGCAAGTCAAAGTTTAGTGGTAATTTTTTGGATCTGATTAAGCTTGAATAAAATTATGTGGATCTATTGTGTGATTTTCTGGGTAACGGTTCCTGCTGGCTATGTGCACAGAGACCCTAATTCTTGTTGTGTGCAAACCTCGCTGGCTGTGTGCGCAGGCTGGTAAATAGAGTCTATAAGTTGGATCTAGATATGAATGAATGAATGAGAAGGATTGTTTTGTGATATCTAAGTGCTTCTGTGTTATGATTATTGGCTATGCTTTGTGTTAGTTCTAAGTTAATGTATGCTTATGAATATTAATGGTTTATTGATGCACATGTGGATGTGATTCTTAAGAAGAAAATGAATGCATAGATCTAGCTATAATTGTCTTGTTACATCTGATTATTAAGTGGTTACATCTAATTATGGGCTTTGCTTGGGTTAATTCTCCAATATACTGTTAAAGGTTCTTGTGTTAGGGCTTCTCCAGTGCAGGTATATTAGATATGAAGGGGCCCACTTTAATTAACTTTCTCTCTCCCAGGGTGTGGAAACCTGGTTCCATCACCCTCCCATACTACTTCAGGTGAGACCTTGACCTGCGCAAGTGGGCCATTGCCGAAAGGGCTAGTTGTACAGGTGTTTGTTGGTGAACTTGAAATCTGAACCTGGATCAAGACCCCTCAAACTAACATGCACCCCCAAGCAAAATCCTCGTGAGCGACCTGAATTTGGGACCTGCCCCCACGACATCGTGATCTTCAAGGCGAAGGTTTTTCAACCTTTCCAACCCAAGTCACAACAAGAGTGCTAGTGGGTGAGATCAGGGAAACTGTCCCACCCCTTCCATGTAGTTCCATCCAATTGTACAACTCGATCACCCATGTGTGAGTCATTTGGCCAAGAAACTAACCTTTGCTTGCAGCCACTACCATATATATATATATATATATATATTATATTTCAAACCGGACTTAGTATTTCAAAGACAAAATATTAAATTCCATCAAACCATATGTTGTCAACGCATCACATGTGAGTGCCTCTGGTAGTTTCCTGTCATACTCAATAATCATTAGTAACAAAGTTTCTCAATGTTAGCCATTGTCATAATATCATCATCAACATGACCTAGTCATTTGCATCATTGTTCATTGTGAACCCGAACTAATGTAAGTAGCTAACATAAGGAACACATCCATCATGGTTATCATCATCATAACATCAGTAGGAAACAAACATATCCATCAAAACTATGATCATCATAAGATCAATAGAAAACATTCATATCCATCAAAGTTATCAGCATCATGATATCAATAGAGAGCATACATATCCACTAATGCCATCATCATCATAATATCAATAGAGAACATACATAACCATTAATGCTACAATCATCATAATATCAATAGAAAACATACATAAACATTAATGTATCATCACGATAATATCAATAGAGAACATACATAACCATCACATTCACTAATAATAGACTCATGTGTCTGGATCCTCAACCTGAGGTCCTCAAATAATAAAGTGTTGGCCTTAGGGCTAAATAAATGTTAATGGCATATCATCGTCAGTCAACCAGAGTGGGGCACTATAAATTATTTATAGTTTTGGCATTTTATATATACTTAATTTTATATTATTTATAAGCTTAAAAATAAAAAATAAAACAACTAATGAAATAATTAATTACATTATAGTTCCTCTTAATTATTTTTTTGGGAAATTTATACATTATTTACAATTTGTTTACCTATGAATTTTATGGATTTAATTTTTAATGATATGTTGTGTTGATGTGTTAGATGTATTTATTTATATTTTTTTTCAAAAAGGTATTTAAAAAAAAATATTACATTTTTATTTTATGTAATTAGGAGCTATTAAATAGGGGATGAAATTTTTTATTTCAAAAAAATATTTCATTCTAAGAAGTTTAAAATAAATCTCAAATATATGTAAGAATACAATTTTCCAAATGTAGTGAAATACATAAACATGAATTAACATATTTCATGGCAACTTAAATTTCATTTTTAGAAGTTCTAGTTCTCTCTTTCAGGCATATGCATCTTTAAAGAAATAAATAACATTATATTGTGGATTTATAAGCACTGAAATAAAACTTATGTTTTAATAGTAGAAAGTCCAAAAAATTAACTTTCTAAGAGGGAATTTCTATCTAACCATAACTATCTTTTGCAAATGACATCCGCTAAGTGATGAGGCCACATGGCCAAAGGAACAAATCTACTCACTTCTAGCTCACTCAACCCAACTCATTTTCTCTCATGACTCGGCCAATATTCTTACTATAGACCACTCAAGCATCTCATCTAACCAATAAAATACCATAGAATTCTCTTCCATTTCCATAAATAATGTGAATAATACATTTCCCTTATTTTCTCAATAGTCCCTTATAGATATCCTTTAGTTCTAATACCCCTTAGTGTAGGAAGAAAGAATCCAATCCAATGAATGATTTATGAGAATAGCTTGAAATAATAACATTTAGCTCTCAAGCATCCAATGGGAAACAAATACACCATGGGTGAAGGATCCCCAACCTTCCCGACATCTTTTCTCCACTACAACCATCCTTCTATCATCCAAGGTCAAAAATTCGTCTTTCATAGGGCTATTTTTTGTCAATTTCTATATTTATTAATGGTTTTCAAGGGATAATGCATCATGAGTGTGTCTCAATAGAATGTCTGTCTTAAAATCATAGTGTGAATAAAACAATGAGAGAGTATTTAGGGGAGTGATGGTTGGAATTTCTTATAACTAAGAGAATAAAGTACTTTTATGCTTTCCATTGATGATACTTGACTCATGTTACAATAACTATGTGAGAACACATCCACACCAACCTCTTCATGTATTAAATGATTAAGTTTGTAAGTAAATGTAGGTGGATGGTTTCATTTAAAGGACATGCTAGACAAGAAATGAGATCCTAGGCTAGCACGTGGAAATAAATTATTACTTTCCCATAGGTTCCCTTTCCTATTATATTATAGTGGCATTATAACCCCAAACATTCTCTTTGTAATGGCATCTTCGACCCTTATATATTATATTCCAACTATATATTTCCCTAACTTGATTTTACTATGAAACCTTGCTTAGTGTTACCATGAGTCCATATAAGTGTATTTAAGTAATTCTACCATGCCTAGCCATTCACTAGTCAAGTCTTATCTTTGAGCTTTATAATAGGAATCCATGCAAGCATATTTACATCATTTGCAAGCAAGGTCAAACTCACATAATTCAACATTTTTCATTTTAACAACATACTTTTAATTTATATATAATATAATCCAATATATCTCATGGCTTTAAAGTAAAGTATTACAATATTAACCATTCACATATAATATTGAGTATTTTTATGTAGCCAAATCCTAGTAACTTATTTCCTAATGCTTTCTTTTGTAATGGTGAACTATATTATGTTGTATTTCATTTAGTAATGTCATGTAATATAATGGTGGTTGTTTGAACTAAAATTAGAGGAGAACTTTTCCTTCCTAAAAATTGATTGTCCTCTAGCACTTTGCAAGTGAAAATGGGTCTCATTATATCAACATGTTTTATGGTCTCTTCAAGGATAATGAGTTAGTTTTCGTGCGAAATTTAAACAAGAAACATATCATTATTTAACTCATAAAGGAAAACACGAAGAGAGACAACAAATAATTTGGTGACGAAGTTCACCCCTCCTTGACTACATCTTCGAGCTTGCTAACACAACTAGACTGCTCCATAGATTTCAGTGATAAAAGAGTACATGAAGTTTGTTGAAAAAATAAGTAGCTTGTTTCCCCTTCAAGGAAACATTCTTCTACAAACAACTCTCACTCTAAAAAGCATGACCACCTATATTCAGTCATGAAATAGTAAAAAAGAAAAGGGCTCTCACATCAATACCCTGTACTCCATCTGAAAATGAGCATAACAAGTACAACAATTCCACATTGAGGTACTAAAAGAGAGCTTTCCTCAAAAATACATAATGAGAAAATTCAAACATGAGCTGCACCATAGATGTCACAATTATTGCAGATAACATATGAAGACTGGAAAACCCCTACAAGGTCTTCTCCATACTCAAAAGTGTTCAAAAATTGCTCCAAACCATTGATTATCACTAACACTCCAAGAAATTAGCCTACAAAAAATTCCTTCCATAAGTGCTCCAATCAGTGAGTAGAGACTTCCATTGGATTCAGAATGTCCAAAAACTCCTATTTCGGCTCTTCTTGGGCTCAAAAATGCCAAAAAATCATCCAGTTATGGGTCTCCCAAGTTTTTTTCTCATATTCGTCCTCCAATTTGGATCAACCTCCCAAAGGGACTGGCATTTTCTCCCTTTGATCTGCTTCGGAAGTGAAAATTCCGCCCGCATTCGGTGCAAATTGTCACTTATTTTAAATTAATAATAACTCTTATGCACTAAACCAAGGCCACATGGTGCGCCATAATGCCAGGGGTTGGGCCAACCGTCCGCCCCCACTAGCCTTGGCACCATTTCAGTAGAGATAAGGTCGCATAGAGGTGATGTGACCAAGGGTCGAGGCTAACCGCCAGCCCCCACTGCGCTAGCTCCCAAATATTCATCGGTGGTTACACATCGAACAAGTGACCTAGCGTCAGGCCTCAAACTACGCCCATGTCGCTAGCTCTTTTACCTTTCTGCTTCAGTCCTATGGTCTACCCTATGACCGGGGGCCAGTCCCCAATGCACTCTACCCTTTGCTCCTCCGCCATGGTCGCGTGGAGAGCGGATATTACAAGGGTCTGGGGCTAGTCCCCACCCCGCCCGCTTGGGGACCTCTACCAGTGTTATGTGGAGATGCACATGACTAGGGGCCAGGGCTCACCACTTGACCCCTCTCCCAAACATGTCATCACTTACATATTAAGTAAATGCAAAGAACTATATGGTTAAGAAACACTATGTAGGTGAGTTGGAAGAGCACTGGGATATGTTGTGGCATGTCTCCCATTCAATTCCTATCGATGCCATCCCACCCTTATAAAATTTCAACCAATTTGGAGGCACCATGTGGCGACCTCCCATTGGACCACCAAACAAAATGAACCAATCAAATTCAGAAAAATTGTGCTTGTACGAGCTTGCCACTTGGAAAATAGTGATTGACACCATACACACAATTAGAATGCTGACATCATCATGACATCAACAGTATAGACTACCCAATTAGTAGCCCAGTCAGCTTACTTGTAAATTTTTTCATTATTGACCAAAAACTTCAGAACATCATAAATTTGTCATACAACATCAGATTGAGGTGATTCAAGTGTCATTGGAATCAGAATGATGAACATTACTACTTGATGCCAATTTTGAATGATTCTAGGAACTTTCATTTTTGAGCAAAATTTTGATCTTCAGATCATGCCTCCTTACTAGGAACTTTGAGACTCCAAAATTTTAGCTTCTCCTAGTAGAAAAAATGAGGCAAAAGCTAAAAAATTTCCAAATCTCAATCCTTAATGTTATATTTTCAATTGGTGCCTTCAAGCTCCAATCAAGGTACTCTACCTACCCTTTGTGTGAAGACCTTACCTTTTTGTCAAGAATTGAGCCACAATTCTTATAACCATGCAGGAACAAAAACATCGATCAATGGAATCTGAAACTTCTCTCCAAAACCATCTTTCTTGGCTCAAACAAATTCATCTTGAAGTCCTTTTTCTGAAGAAAAACTTGACTTTCCATCTTGGAAATCAAAAGAAACTCAATGTTTTCCATGCACTTATTTAAATTTTGCTTTGCTATCCTCAAACTACACTTGTACAAAATTAATTTGGTTGCAATAATTCAATGACACAATTGGCTTTGTCCACAAAATCATAGTGATTTATTGTACAATATTTATCAAATATTTCATCCACAACAACCTTCATCTTGAACACTTGTATCAGTGAGTCCATGACGCAACAATAGACAAACTGGATGATATACGCATGTTCATCCCAAAAATTCCTCAAACAATTGGACTTATAAATAAGCCAAAATAACATGATATGTCAATGAAAAGCATACGTGTTGCAAATAGTGATTATTATTACTTCACTTTACCAAGTACCCAAAAACAGGCAATGAACAAAAAAGTATTTACAATTTACAAAGCAATAAACTATACAAATAGTCTGCCCAATATTTGCCTCTCCTAATCTTATGGTTTCTCTTTTTGCATCTATTATGCTTTGAAGGTTTCCTTAGGAACTATGCCAGTATCCTCTTTACCACCTATTGTTTTCCTTGCATTGGATTTCATAACCTCTTTATCCTTCTTTGGATGAAGTTCTAGATGAATTTTCCAACACCTTTCATTCCCATGCCCATTCGTGTTACAATGGGTACAAAAATAATTTATCTTTCTCATCGACAAGGAATTATTCAAACTTGATAGAGGTTATTCATGCTTGATGCCAATAATTTCATCCATTCTTTTTACCATTACCTTGCATTGCTCACAATTAACCACACAATGATCAATTGCATCACAAAACGTGCAAGGATACATGCCCCAAAAATAATCAAAATTACCAACATTTGGAAAATTCCCAAGACATTTATACATGTCCCTTGGGTTGTAACTTCGGCGATGACATGCAAAGTCCTTTGAATTATTCATCTCTTTTGGGAGACAAATTTCCATTATCACTACCTTCTTGGTGTGACATATCATCATCTAATGATTTCTTTGCCTCAAATAGTTTAGAATGCTCTCCAAAATATCTTTGGTTGTGTCCAAGTCCTCGATATCGTGGTCTCTCTTTCACCTCGATAAGATTAGTGATAAATTGGCCATTGATTCTGAGGCCTTCTCCTTCATAACCCATCCAACATAGCAACTTCATAACTATGCCTTTAGTATTTTGTTCAAACACTAAAAATATGTGTTATTAACATAAACTGAAGGATTTGAACTAGGGATGTTGATTACCTACTTGGATTTTCCACCCATATTTTCTGCTTTAGATGTTGATGACGAATTTCAAGATGACTCAAGCCATCCACTTTTACCAACATGCACATAATGTGAATCTTTGATATGCTGGCAAAATTCACAAACATCATTCTCCATGCCCATGCCCACATATTGGCTTCACCTTGGAGGAACTATTTTCTTCTTCTGAAGTGGAACTCTCATCAACTTATTCCTCAAGAATGTGATACAACTCAAGGCACATATGCCTCTTCTTTGTTGAAATTCAACAAGAAAATGTGTGTCTAATTTATTTTTCCCTTAAATAAATTGGACAATAAATTGTAATTTCATATCATAACAACTTGTATCAGTTAACCAAGTCAGAAAGACTAATTTAGCTCAATAATTTTGAGTTGTGGGTCAAAGGTGAGGCATGTAGAGTGATTCTATTATTTTTAAGGTCTAGTTGCAATTAATGCACTAGTGTGGTGTGAGTGTAGTCAGTTAAATCAAATTAATTGAGTTAAAATTACTTTAACTAGTTCTAACTAAGTGATGATCTAGTGAGAGGTCCAATGAATTAAATTAGATTTATTCACAAGTAGTGATCAATCATATAACTGATGATTCACTATTATTAGCTTCATGCATGTCAATTCTGATGAAGACCTAGTTGAGACAGAGGTTAAAGGGAAGATAACTATCAGTTGTATTATTAGAAAATTGTCTGGTTGTAGTTATAAAGTCAGAGGTGTTAGCGCTCGAATCTACCTTAGGCTGAAATAAGGTAAAACTCAAGGCAACATCAAACCAAGCTCAGCCTCGTAGCTAGCCCTACGAGGACAGGAGAGGGCTCTCTTCGGGTCTATCTCGGAAAAGGATCTTCAAAGGGGCTGAGATGACCTATAATAGATACTAATTTTAGGCTAGTAAATAGATAGGAAAGGGTTTTTTGATAAATGACTGGGTTTTCTGGGCTGTGTGGGATCAAGGAACAGCATGAGCAGAGAGATTAAATCAAAGACATAGATTATCTCATGAGGCAAGATAGGCAAGAGGTTTAGCATTCAATTTTAAATTATATGGAGTGGAAAGACTGCTGAGAGGTTGACAAGGGCATAATAGATGAATCCTTATCAAACAGAAGAAATTACACAAAAACATGAAAAGCTTTCCCAAGGCAGAGCAATAAACTGGATTCTGCCCTTCTCACTTAAAATATTTCAATTAGGAATGATTATGAATGGACTGTGAACATAACAAGGAACATATGAAACAGAGAAAAAACATATGCCAAATTCATACCACAGGGATCTTATGAAACAGAGCCGCAACTTTCAATTATTTCTCTGTCAAAACTGTACAATGCAACACTGATTTTTCCTCCACACACTTCTCCCAGAACTATCCAACCCCCTTCAAATGATTTTTCATACAATAAATAAACTCAGGAGAAAACAAATCGACCCAAAACAAGGGCATTGTTTCAACTGAAATTACAAAAATAGAGAGAGATTCATCGATTTGTTCTAAAAACATAACTACGTTACATTTTCCATTTGCAAATTTCTGATGGCCAATGAAAAAGCAAAGTGTGGATCCCCTCAAATCATGACTAAAAATAAAAAATACGCTGCTTCCGTTCTTATCTCTGCTCCGTTTAATTTAGGCATACTTTGACTTTGCGCCTTCCATCTGCCATTCGAATAAAAACTAATTTTAAAATAAAGATGGCTTCCATATCGACATCTCCAATTGTTGTTGGGTTAATTGTGGCGCTTCCTTCAGCAATATATCTAGATAACAGTTGGGTTCCTTGTCCTCCTGTAGGTCACGGTTGTAAGCCTAAGGCAGTCCTTTGCAAAGTACTTAATAAAGTAATCAAGTCTCCAATCACCCTGGAAGATTCTCCACGGACCAGTTCCATAGGATCTGGATTCTTTTTCTGAGGCATTATGATGCTCCCTGTGGAGACTGCATCACTTGGTATGAGAAATCCAAACTCCTCAGTTGCCCATATGACTCACTCCTCAGCAAACCGGGAAAGATGGATAGCAATAATGGAGTTCGCTGAAAGAAACTACAGTAGAAAATCCCCATCAGACACCGCACCAACACTGTTTCTTAGGGGTGCAGAAAATCTCAGTGCCATAGAAGTTACAAACCTATCAATTGGAAGTTTAGTACGAGCAAGGGCACAAGCCCCCAAGGGAGAAAAGTTCATGCGAGCTTTGCAATCCATTAACCGACCACTATCCCGTTCAAGCTGTTCAACACATGAAAGTAGGAGGTGTTGCAATAGTAGTGGTTGTGCTCTTTACAAATGAGTGTAGCTAGGAATTATTAAGCCTTCATTCTGAATTGCGAAATTCACCAGAGAAACCTGAAGGCGTCTTATGCATCTCAGAATTTGATCAATGGCATCTTCCATGGGATCAGCCACCAATATCTCATAGATTTCCCATTTAGACAAATTACTGCCTATCTCTTCAACATATATGGATTCGATGTCCCAGCCTATGACCGCTTTCAGAGCAAATGTAAATAGTTCATTGATGAAAATTTGCCTGAGGTTCACACCGTCCCCAGATACTGACTGAGAATGTATGTTATCCATTATGCTCTAAATCTGGAAGAGGTTCACTAGGTGCTAGATCACCAGCAGTTGATGTACCTGTGTTCAACGTGCCTTCTTGCGGCATCAACGTATCCAACATCTCAACAAAGGATCTGCCTGCAATTGTTTGATTGAGAATGCCATCCTTGATATTCTACATCAATTTGTACAACTTTAACTCGAACACCGTCACCTTTCTTTAATACATCTCGTACATCACGAACCAAATTCCATGAAACCCCAGATATATGAACCAATCCATCAACATAGTAACCACCATCAGGAAAGTAACCACCATCAGGAAAGCGCAATTCTACAAAGGCACCAAACCTAGCAACTGAGCTAACCTTTCCTTCAAATACATCTCCCACCTTGATAGAAAAATTTTCCCACAGAAATTACAAGTTATTGCCACTTTGAACATCTTAGCCGACACAGTACGCTTTGTATAATGCCCCAACGCCACAACCTGAACTATGACAAACACCAGGGATGATGCAAAATGCTCAGATGTCACGACTGCATTGAAACCCACAACCGGAACGAGAGCAGCCAGCAATAATATGTATAGCGTTGTGTGCCACACACACAAAACCAACGCGCTGAATAAAATCTGGAGATTGAAAAGCAATGACAGAAAAAATTAAAGTTTTGAGCCTGTGCGTTGCGCTCCAGCCATGTGTGCCGCGTGGAATCCCAACGCGTCGCACCATATGGGTGCGCCGCGCTGGTGAGAAATAACACAAAAATTTTACGTTGTATGCGTCGCGCACTGTGGGTGTGCCGCGCCACTTTCCTATGCGCGTCGCGCAGCCTTCAACGCACAATAAAACACACAGTCTTGGCCTTTTCACAACTGAAGTCGATTTCTCTTGGCAAACCAATAGATGTTTCAAACACCAAAATACTTGTGAATGCCTCAAGTTTATCCAGAGCACCAGCCTGTTCAAAAGCTTTTGCATAAAGAGGTAAGGCAATTGGGGCACTATAGATGCCAGCGCATCCACACGTGCGTTCTTTCTGGTGCCTTTCATGTGGAGCACTATCACTACCTAGAAAGAATTGTTTGCTTCCACTTGTGACAGCAGAAACAATAGCTTGCCTATGAGTCTCTCGTTTAAGGACTGGAAGATAGTAGTTGTGTGGTTGTAGTCCACCCTGAAATAAAGCATTTCTATTCAAAAGAAGATGTTGTGGTGTCACCGTAGCGGCCACAAACCCTTCCATGCATGATTCAACGAACTTTACAGCATCGATTGTAGTGATATGCTCCATTACAATTTTAAGACGTGGTAGTTTATCAACCAATGGTTTTAATATAGTATCAATGAAGACCTTTTCACGATCAAAGACATCAACATTATGATCAGATACCTCTCCATGAACCAGCAAAGGCAGTCCATATTCCATCATTTCTTGAAGGACATGCATGCATTTTCTAAATAGATCTGTCACATCATCCTCCGAATTTGTAGTAGCTCCTACTGGATACAACTTCACACCAAAAATTGCTCCACTTTCCTTAGCAAGCTTTATTTCATCGGGGCTCGTGTTATCTGTCAGGTATAAAATCATCAGAGGAGTAAAATTGTTGTTTGAATATCTTTATCAGTCATGTCATCGCAAGGGTCCACAAAAGAAGCAGAAGTTGATGCCCAACCGATCTGGATAAAATAATTTATTACACCATTGACATTTGAACTAGACCTCTCATCAAGGATCTTTTGTCGAACCAGTAGCATGTGTGATACCCATCATGAAGAAGAATCACTCTTGAAATTTTGCAATTGAGACTGATTTGGAAGCTTTCATGCAAAATAGGTCGACAAAATCCTAGACCTAAAAACTCTTAAAAAGTCTTTGCCACCCATGACTTTGAATGACGAGAAATGAACTTTGGTGATTTGACTCAAACCAATGGCACACAAGACGGAGTCTAATAGTTTTGACTCATGGTATTTATAAAGGCCAAATCTATTTAAGGAGAAGAAATTCATAGTGCAAGGGAGTGTGCAAGTGTTTGGGCATTAATGAATACTTCACTCTGAAGTATATTTGCATGGTTGAACTCTGTTCTTAATTGATAGATCCGAATCTATGATGCACCTATGAATATGATGAAGGTTAAGGATCTCTAGATCTAGAAATGATGAATCTCTAGGATGATCTGAAAAGAAGTAATGAAGACCTGGCACAAATCTGATGAAGAAATTGAAGAAATCTGGGTAAGTTCATAGATCTGATCTGTTCTGCAAAGTTTATCTTTTATAGACCTATACGCAGGTTCGTTTCATGAAAAGCACATGTATACGTGGGTCTGATGAAATAAAAGCGCGTATGGGCAGTTAGGGTTTTCTGATAAAATACACAGATGTATACGCGGGTTCGTTTCATGAAAAGCGCGTGTATACACGGGTCTTATTAGATAAAAGCCCATATGGTATCTAAACTAATGATTTCTCAAGGTTGAATCTGTTTCTGCATATCTATTCGAGATTGCGTTATCTACGATACAGTTTACAGTGGTTTTCTCCCGACTTGGCTTTCCACCTTAAATCCTGGTCTTCATGTGTGTTGCTTATGTGTGATGGTTTATTCTATTTTTACTGCACATGCTTTCTGCTTAACATATGATGAATAAATGATGCAATGATTTAAGAATCAATTACATAATGAGAGCTATGAGAATATGCGAGTTTCCTTAAGGATATCAGCGTATATACGCTAGTTTTGTTCTGTAAAGTAGCATATGGGTTTTGAGAAAAGAAAAAGTGAGAAGTTTATCGATTAGATCTAAATACTTGATTCACCCCTCTCAATTATTTTCCCAACGGTACTGCAGTGACACACTATTGGGGTTCCTAACCATTGGATGCGGTTGCTCCGTAGGATTTCTAGATATATAGCATGTTACCATGAGCACCACTAGTTTACTTGTGATATTTTTGCATACATTTTAAGGTCAGATGACCTATGTGTCCTGGGCACAATTTTTTTTAAAAACCTATAACTATCTATCTATATGTTTTCAGAGTTTTTCCTATGTTTAATGTGCAATCCTATTCAATGATGTGAATGTTTTCTTTACCTATGTATCAAATGTACGTAAAACTTGAGGAAATAATGAATTAGTCAATGTGTTCAATTTCTAGAAATGTGTTGATATTGAATAAAATCAAAGTGTCTTTCCAAAAAGTCGAACTCTAAGGAAAAATGTATGCAATGTTAGCTAACGGTATAAACTCTAGTAGAGGGTATACCACAAGTTGTGAGATTTCTTATGATGATACGGTTAATACCAAATGAAATGGCATCGAGAGAGAATTTAGATCAACGCACTATACTCAACGATATTGTTCATCGATCTACCGAATACAAATCCCTTGAAAACTCACTAACTTTATTTGTTTTGGGTGCAAATGGCCCTTCTTTGCGAGAGGATAGATTTCGCATCTTTATGACTAGAACCATCATCGTATCCAACAAGGAGTTACGAAGATTCAAAAATCTGCGATGAAATGTAAAACGGATTACTAATCAAAAAAACTCTAAAAACAAATTAAGATAGTGAGAGAGCAAATCAACAACGTATATATACAATATAATACAAAAAATTATTACGCTCATGATGAAGCATAGTAACGTTTCAAATACAACCCATTTCTAGGCTACGCTAATGGAATTCCATCGTAATCAACCAACTCATAGGTAGCCTTAGCAAGAACTCTTTTGAAAATATAGGGGCCATGCCATAATGGCTCAAACTTTCTTGTACCTATTACATCAGCTTCTTAATCGTAAAGAAGGACCAAGTCACCCTCTGAGAAAATGCGAGGCTGGACATTTTTTTCGTATTGTGCCTTTATATGTATCTTGTGTGCTTCGTTGGCCAATTGGGCTTCATGACGCGTTTCATCAAGATGGATGAGGTTAAGATGGATGGGCTTCTAAGGTGTCAAGGAACAAGTCAATTTCAAGTTTTAACGATGGTATTTCACATTGGATTGGTAAGATAGCTTCTAGACCATACACCAATTGAAAATGAGTAAATCCAGTTGCGTTTCTCATCGAGGTTTGATACACCCACAAGGTAGAGTACAAGATCAAATGCCAGTTTCTTTTACAAACTCCTATCATTGGTTGAAGCATACGTTTAAGAATTTTTTTGATTGCCTCAATTTGTCCATTTTATTGTGGATAATGAGTAGAATTATCATGTGACAATCCTAACTTGGGAGTCAATTCAGCCATCATGTAGTTGTGAAAATACTTCCCATGATCTGTAACTATAGCCTGTGGGACCCCAAACCATGCAATAACATGATTAAAGAAAAACAATGCAGCTATCTGTCCCATGTTGTTGAATGTAGGCATCGCTTTGGCCCATTTGGTAAAACAGTCAACTGTGACAATAATATAAATGTGCCCCTTGGACAAACAAGGGTTACAGGTCGTAAATTCAATACCCCATTTCGAAAATGGTCCCATTGAGACAACAAGATGCATTGGAACCGGCGGTTTGCAGATTTTATGATAAAAAATCTAGCATGCATGACAACTTCTGACTGCGAGGATGTAGTCTCGAAAAATAGTAGGCCAAAATTAAGTAGTGCGGAGTAGCATCTATGCGTAGCATATCTAGATAAATTTCCACCACATGCCCTAGCATGACAATCATTTAACAATTTTTTGGCCTCCTCCTGAGTGAGGCGCCTCCTTAAAATTGTATCGACACCACGACGATAAAGTGTATCGCCGACGATCAGATAATCTTTGGCTTGGTATCGAATATGTCGTTGTTTAGAGTGAGAGGTATCAGGTAAAAAAGTTTGGGTTTGGAGATAAATGATGAAATCCCCATACCAAGGATCAGATGATCTGATCAGAAACAAAGACTTGTCAGGAATTGATGGTTCCGACGTAGTTGCAGTACTATCAGAGGGAAGGTCACAGAGAGGCTCAACCAAAACTAACGACTTATTTGACTTGGATTTGATGAATTCCAAATTAAATTCCTACAAAATGACAATCCATTTTGAATATTCCCCCCCCTAGTAATTGACGTGATAAGATATAAGTCATAGGGTTTCAATATGAAACTATAGTTGTTTTCTGGAGCAGGATATAATGGTGAAATATTTGAACAGCTTGAACAACTTCCAAGGCAAGATTTTCTATGTATGAATACTTAACTTCTGTATCATTGAGATTATGACTCAAATAATAGATCGGATATTCAATTCCATTTTCTAGTTGGATCAATACCATAGCAATAGTCGTTTCAGCTGTGGCGATATATAGGAAATAATAATTTCGATAATTAGGGGGATACATTAATGGCACTCGGACAAGTGTGTCCTTGACAGCATCAAAAGAAGCTTGCGCAACTTGATCCCAATGGAATGGAACCCCTTTTTTCAATAGTTGAGTAAATCCTTTAGCCATTTCGGCGTACTTTGGAATGAACCTTCTTAGGAATTTAGCCTTTCCTTGAAGTTTCTGTATTTGAAGTATTTTGATGGTGTAGGAAAATCAAGAATGGCCTGAACCTTCAATGGGTTGATTCGAATTCCCTCTTTTAAGACTATGAATCCAAGCAAATGAATAGAACCCACACAAAACACACATTTATGTGGATTGAGGCGTATTTTGTAGCGTCAGAAGCATAAGAAAACGGCTCTCAAATGCATCGGGTGATTAGTCTGATTCCGTGAATGCATTGATAAAACATCTAGATACGGTTGAAAAATGTGCTTGATGTCATTGAAAGCATAATCCATTGCTCTCTGAAAATTTTCCCCAACGTTCTTTAGACCAAACGAAAGTTTCCTATAAGCGAATGTGCCCCGGGGATAGATGAATGTTGTCTTATGTTGATCATCTGGGTAGATGTTGATTTGATTGTAGCCATAAAATCCATCCATGAATGAAAATATTTCACATCCAGCACAATCATCAATAATCTGGTCGATAAAGGGATTAGGATAGTTGTCTTTTGGACAAGCAAGATTGACATCCCGATAATCGATGCAGACTCTAATGGTTCCTTGTTTTTTTCATGACAGGAATGATATTGGAAACCCACTCAGTTAGCAAAATAGGGTATATGAAACCAACACGTAAAATTTTTTCAACTTCTGCATTGATGGTTGTGGCTTTATTCAAATGAATAGGACGAAGCCGTTGACGCACCGGTTTGACACCAGGATACATATTAATAGTGTGTTCAACTACACTAGTATATATGCCTGGCATTTCCTCATAATACCAAGCAAATACATCACGAAATTCAAGAAAGAGAGAGTGATATGATTCGATTTCTGATGGAGAACAAGATACACCAACATGAATATTTTCTATAATTCCAGGTTTGGTCAAAATATCGATAGAAATAGTTTCTTCAATATTTTACAGATTTCGCTCGGAATCGATTGCATTAATGGGTAAAGAATTAGAAAAGAAATTTTTGATGGATGGGTGATATAGATCAGTAAGATTATTTTCTTCATATTCAGGAATATGGGAATGATGATGATAATCTTCCCATGGTTCTCCTTTCAACATCATGGCTTCCAAAATATTCTCATCTGTCAAGAACATTGAGTAAAATGGATCAGATGAGTCCCAAAATCTAAGGAATGATCAACCCAAACACTCGGCAACGTTGATTTTGGATTTTCCACCCAAGCCAGATAGATTGATTGCTATGCCAACTCAATAGGGCTGGGCAACATAAACTCATCCAACGTAGAAATATCAGAATCATCCGTACTGTCCCTTAAGCTAGATAGAGTGGAAAATATCATGTAGAAGATCTCTATACTTGAAATTTTTGCCGACGTCGCAGGCGGTGGTAACGCAAAGATTACCATTAAAGTGGAATCCTTTAAGTGTCCTACACCAATGTTCTGAAGTTCTAGTTGGAGTATGTGAACGAATGGAAAAATTCTAGTTACCTGCAAAGCAGAGGCAAAGAAGGATATTTGATTAATTACTGTGATTGTACGGTTATGTGGGAAGGCAATCATTCTAAAGTATGTAGAAACAATTGCAGTCATTGCATATACCCATGGCCTTCCAAGTAAAATATTATAGTCAAGGGGTCCGTCAACAACCTCAACATCAATATTCACTGTTTTCCCCCCTAGTTCAACATGCAGGTTATTAATAATACCACAAGGTTTATATTTACGTCCATCAAATGCCTTCAACGTCATTAATGATTGTGATAACCGTGGCGAGCCAAGTGACTTCCAACAATTTAGAGATAGAATGCATGTAGATTCTTCCTCATCAATAATAGTGCGATGAACAAGGTGATTGAGAACATTTACCTATATGGAGAATGCCAATTCTGCTAGTAATTGTGGCACATAGTCCGTATGACTAAATACGACAAGATTAGAATCATTCAGATCAATTCCACCAATAGCTGATAATAAAGCCTGTTTTTGGGAGGGAAAATTTTGTAATGCCTCAAGAGCAGACATAGCTGAAGGGAATTGAGCCAAATCTTCAACTATATTATAATTTTGTGCAGCTCTTGCTCGAGGATTATATGTTGATTTTTGAATTACTCCCTTTGGTGGCTTGATTGTCAATTCAGGAATAGTAGTAGGTGGTACTGATTCTGTATATGGATTTGTTGTCGAGGTAGCAAGTTGATCAGTGGCCTGACTACCATAATATTTATTTTGCGTTGACACCAAAATATTTGTTAAAGGTTTTGTGACAGATAACATTAACACTTGCGAACTAGGAGCTAGATCCATAGCAACCATGTTTGTGTCCGGATTTGGAAATGGGTATGTCAACACAACTGACGCATGGGAGGTCTTGATGATTTTTGAGACTTCAGCATGGTCAGGATAATCCTTAACAAAGTGTTCCTCATTATAGATTATGCATCGATAACGAGGTTTCCTAGGTCCAGAAAATTGATCAGATGATCTTTCTTGTGGGTAAGAAGTTTTCTTTTTCTTATATTTCCCCTTTTTCTTACTTCCGGGTTTCTTGTCACTTTTGCCTCTATCAAATGAAATGGCATTAATTTCAGAAGTAGGAGCGGGATCAGATGCAGTAGTGTGGTGTCTGCTTGTAGTGCTTATGAAGCTGTCTTCGACATGAGATTCCTTTAATTGAGGAGGAACAGTAAAATTAGATCTTGGCGCATTAGGAATTTTTTCGTAGAGCATGCCAGACTGAGTATAAATCAAGTCTAAATACTGTGCACGAGTGATGAATTGCTCTTTTGTGACAACACCACCCTTAGCCACATCCTTAGTTATAAATGGTAACAGGGACTTAATGAACCATTCAGCAAGGAGTTGATCTGGAACAAAGGTCTTAACCATTCGACGACAATGACACCACTCATGACTATATGATCAGAGATGTGAGTAGCATTAGTTTGTTTGAAATTTTTCAAGAGTTCCATTCCAGTTTCATATCTAGTGGGTAACTGGAAATGAGTCAAAAAGACAGTAGCTAGGGCTGTGAAATTATCAAAAGAAGCTCTAGGTAGTTCAATGTACCATTTTGCAGCCGGACCTATGAGCGTACGCTGGAAAATATGTAGTCGAACAGAATCACCATTCAGGGAGTTTGATGAACACCATAAATAATAAGTCATGACATGATTCGATGGATATTTTCTAGGATTTCCATTGAACTTAGAAGTATCCAAGGGTAATTTGTGAGGTATCACCGACCACCAAGGAGAATAATTAATTGGATCATTAGTGAGCTGATTTAAATCTGGTAACTCGAAAGTTGCAACAAAGGGAAGCTTTCAATTAAGGTTAGGTTGAGCATAGTCAGGGTAAGATGGAATTGCTTGAGCAATAGGCCTTTGAGCACCAGCATAAGGAAGCTTCTGCGAGTAACTGAGATAGGGGTTGTTTTGAAAAGTAAACGCTTGAGAATTCTGTTGACCAAAACCTAGATATAATACTTTTCAAAATGAAGTTTGAGGCATTTGCGACTGTGGCTGCCAAAGGGTTTGTCCACCAATTTTATAACCCAAATTAGGAGAACTTGGATTAGGTTAATAGGTATAACCAGGTTGCGGTTGTGACATCCCATAAAATGGTAAACCAACTTGTGAATAAAGGATTCCAGATATAGGTTGTTGTAAATTAACAGAAGGATTTGGAGTCTGTGGACCCAACATTTGAGGATATTGAGTTGAAGGACTCGCTTGGTAAGGTTGTACAACATTTTGATTCCATAATAGGGGTAAAGATGTATTAACAAGTGGTAATGATGTGGGTGTAATAGGTTGAACTGGTTGACACGATTGTATAACCGTTTGTGGTTGGATAGGCAGAGTGGGTTGCCATTAACAAACATGCATTTTGACATTATATTGACCAAAAGGTGACGGAATACTATCATATTCGGTGACCAAAGGTTTCCCCCCAACATGATGAGGATAATAAGATGGAAAATATTTCTCTCCAAATGCTAGGAGTCCAGTTGATATGATACTTGAAGGAATAGACATAGAAGGACCGACTTGATATTGCCCTGAAGATGTGTATAATGAATCAATTCGTTTAGTACTTACTATAGGATTACCAGTTAAAATACTAGATGATGACATTGGTAAATTCCATGTATTTGAAGATGCACCAGAGAACATTTGAGATAATGATTTGTAACCTGATGGGACCAAAGGGCCACCATGAAAATATGACTCTGGTGAAGTTGTAAAAATAAATGGGGTAGCTAGGGTAGGAGCTGACGTAATTGGAACAGAAGGCCCAACCGAAGATGTTGGTTCAGTCAAGGTTACTTGACCAAATGTATACCCTTTTGAATCGACGGGAATTTGAAGAGGAGCAGGATCAACAAAAGCAGATGATGTCGATTGAGAAAAATAATCGTATAGATAAAGGTCCTCCGCAAAATGGGTTGGAGTTAAAGGTGTATCGTCTTGTGGGATTTCTTCAATCGCAATTAAACCAGAGGTAATTATTTCACAGTCATGCCCAAAGTATATTTTAGGTGGTTAACTGTGTGATATGGGAGATTCAATAGCTACAGAAATTTGTGGGATGAACAAGGTAGGAACAACTTTCGGTTGTACGACTTTAGGATTCAAATGTTCTGGAAAATAAGAGACATGATCTGGATCAATTTCTGGTTGAACAACATCGGGTCCAAGAGGTATGGTCTCACTGATTGGATGGATCATGACCACGAGTAGCTGTGAAGACTTCGTTTCAATAACAGTAGACGAACCAGGATGTGTAGAAACAACTTGAGCTAACTCTGGTTTATGGGAAAATGATGTTTCACCAGAGGTATGAATTTTACTTGATTCGGAAAATCCTGATCGCCTTTGCCTACCATAAATAACTTTTGTTGGTAAAGGTGGTTTTAACGCTATTCTACGTGAATGACGGGGGAAAGGATTTTGTTCTTCCACGATTACTGATTTATTTTAACCGAAAAAAAATAAACAAAGTAAAAGGGTAATACTAGGCAAAAGGGTTTACCAAGAATCTGTGAACTGCAGAATACCTCTTGGCGAACCAAGAAGTACAGACAGACAATCTCCCTGAATGATGTGTTCGGTGTATCACAATTTACATGGTAGCCGACTTAGTTCACTATGGATGGATAGCACCTAAAAGTTGTCCTCCCAAATATACCCGAAGGTACATGGAGGCCCAAGTCCATATTAGTGCTCTCTAATGCGAAACTGCATAGAAAGAGCACCCCTTTATACTTATCATACTGTGACACTGCCCGATATACCCAAAAGTACATGGACAAGCTATGATATACTTACGTATGTGGAGTGAGGTATCACATTCAGAATGTATCGCAGACAAGTTAATGACAACTGCTATGTTTTACGACGCCGGAACACGTCTCTAGCCTAGACCTTCTAAATGTTATCGTTATGGTTCCAATTCTTTGTTAGGTAAATTGAGATTAATTTTATGTTGATATTGCTTAACAATTTTCCTTTCAAAGGTTCACTGCGATGATGTATTGGAAAATTCCTAAAATGCAACTAAGAATGATAAGCAATCTTTCACTTTTAGTTTTTCAATGAAAATCCTAGCTACTAGAGGGAAAGAACAATAAATTTGTGAGAAAAAAAATCAGAAAACACAAACTAAATGCAGATTTCCTAATTGTTCCTTTTTGCAAAACACACAAACCACTACATGCAAATGTAAATTTTTCTTTTCAGTTCCTTTAATGTTATGAATTCAGAAAAGAAACTAAGTGCACTAAATATATAAAATCAAATTCCTTTTACTTTTGAGAAATGAGGAATACAAACAAAAATTTCTCTTTTGAAGGAAAAATGAGGAATGAAATAACAATTTCTCCTATCAGGAAGTGAATATTTTACGAAAATTTCCTTTTTCAAAAGCAAATGGATCTAATGCGACAGTAAAATACTTTGAAATTAACTTTCCAATGATAAAGAAAAATGCTTTAAACAAACATTGAACAAATTTTCTTTCAAAGGAGGAAGAGGTAGATGAATTCACCGGTCAATATGAGGCTCAAGCTTTTAAAACACATCAGCAAAGAAACTGAAACAAACTGCAAAGAAAAATTCAAGGGAATTTGGATGGCTTCAGGAGGCAACACAGTCTCTAAAGAGAGATAGTGCTTTGCAACGCAGGCCTGAAAGGGAGACAGTGCTATGCGAAGCACTGTGTCCTGTCCAAGAGTGCGTTGTGCGTAGTGTCAAATGAAAAACACAGTTGTTTAACACACTTCTTTTGCAAATTTGGATCTTAAAAATCCTAATATTTGTGAGTAACAACTACTGGGTGAATGAACAGAGAAAATCAAAGGCTAAAACACTTAGGATAAAGAGTAATCTCCCTAGTGGAGTCGCCAATTTGTTGGACAGAATTGTGAATTACGGATAAAACACGCTTCCCTA
The DNA here is from genome assembly GCA_034641835.2 of Pinus albicaulis. Taxonomy (NCBI): domain Eukaryota; kingdom Viridiplantae; phylum Streptophyta; class Pinopsida; order Pinales; family Pinaceae; genus Pinus; species Pinus albicaulis. The sequence goes on from CM076576.1 coordinate 510,126,900, forward strand.
GATAGGTGCTAATCTAGAACAATAGGTTAAAGACTATACGCCTACTTTTCATAACTAAGAATAGACATACAGAGTGGATTAGATGCTTACTTGGAATCCAAGAGCTTCCTAATGATTCCTTCTATCGCTTCCGTTGTAGCCTCAAATTCCAGCCAGCTGTGAAAAATATTTCCTACAAGAATGAACACTAAACAACAGAAGATAGCAATAATACAGATGTCTATTCAAGTTAGTTTGCTAAATAAATAAAGCATAAACCATATACATCAACTAATATCTTACAATATGGAAAATCAAAGCCAATATAGATGCATATATGGAAAAGTAAGTTGTATTCTTTATTAATGATAGAAGGGTAGGTTACAACCAAATGACTGATTTAGTGTCACCATCTTTAGCAGCATTCCAACCTCATCACAATGAAGATATCTCCAGGAAATTGTCACTCAAATCAATCTCCTCAATGAAAAATCCACCAGCATTTCTCTACACAAATTCTTCCTTCTCAAACACTAAGATCTGTGCTCAATTTATAGAGAGGCCGAGGTAGTTTTACAATCAATGACTTTCCAATAATAGGAAAGACATGTTCCCAATCTTGTAGATGTCAAATGGACACATGGATTTGAATTTTGACACATGTGAACTCTTCTATAAGGCACTGGCCAAGTGGAGATTTCGAAATAATGAGAATTTCGCTCCCAATGTGACCAATGCACCCATAAATGTCGGGAAGTGCTTTCAAGAGCAGCCTTGATATGCAACACACTTAGTCCCTTTAGAGGTATCATTGATGAGCTCTCATATGATATATTATAAACTTCAAACCTTGGAAACCTTTGCAGATGAAAGTCCATGATTGATCTGTCTTGTTATTTGTCTTAGGGCATATAGAAATTGAAATGTTAGGGGATGATAGACCCTATACATTGGTCCTGGAGATGATGCCCACTTAACCAGGTCATTGGGAATAATGCCCAAATTGACCTATAATAGGTGGAGTCTTGATTAGGTTTAGGAATCCTCGACCGATGAAGGGTGAAATATATGGTAAAAACTAGAGACTAGGAAGCAGGAAAATTCCCCATGGTGTAGGTGGAGAAATTTGGAGGCATCCATGCTTGTTTACGACTTAGTGATCTGGTGGAGATTGTGGTAAAGTATGAGGAAACTTGGATTGGTTTTGTTTTGAGTTCCACATTCATGCTTGGAATATGGAACAAGGGTGATTGTATGAAAGAATGATTTGGTTCATCCCGAGCTATGGTCAGGTGGTTCATGGAAGTCCCAGACCTGGTTGGATTTTGCATTCATTAATAAAAAATTCTTCTCCTTGGTATTTCATTTGTAAATGTATTGATTAATATGTGATTTTTATGGTTGTTATATCATTTTTATTATGTTGGTTATATGATGGGTACGAGTATATTTTATGACAAACTTGATGTATGGATTTCATAATTTTTTTATTAGAAAATGAATTTACAATGAATATATGTCTTAATTGATAATAATGTAGCAATTGTGATAAGGAAAAAATTATTCTTTATGAATCTCAAATAAGTATGAGACCCATATGCTCAGATATGTTTTATGACCGATCTATTACATATTTTTGACATGTTTGACGAAATTCTTGTCATGGATAGTAGGGGTTAGATCAATTAATTACAACATTGATTACCTTAGTAGTCTTTTTCCATTGTTATTATTAATTTCTAGAAGTTTCATGAAGTTATGGGCAGTGAACTAAGACCTAAACCTAAAAACGTGGCCCAAAATTTGGGGTTGTTAGCACAAAACTTCCTGAAAAATTCCACATCACTGACATTCCTTGTTGCGAGGGTGATTGGAAGGCCTTAGTCACATGAAAGGATTATAATGGGAGTGGATGAGGGTCCAGATCCATGAAATGTAAAGTTGTCTTACGAGTTGGCCACTTGGAAGGGTTGGTTGGCTCCTGAAGGTTTTGTAGCATGTGTGGAAGGTCACTTTGGTTTCGTTAAGTCGGTTACACTTACTTAACTATACATGGGGAGTTGAATAACATCATAGTAGACTCTCATCACATGTTTATGCCAATGGACTGAGCATTTTGGGTAAATGTGGGAGGAGGGTATTACATGATGCTTGTGTCTTTAGATTGGAAAATATAGTTGAGTTAGGACTATATTTTTTATCCCCAATTATTTTCCATAGTTCTTATCTTCTTTGCAGCGACATACACTAGAGGTTTTATCCTAAGACATGACTAAGTGCTTCAAGATCATGAAAACCCACACCGCCCCATAGCTTTGGAAGGCAGACTGTATCCTAGGAAACAAATGCTTATTTCATTTCCCTGGTTTCCCCATCTGAGAGGAAATTCATGTAAAGCTTATGGATCTGCTGTGGTAAAACATAACTCCCCCATTTTTTACTTATGTACTCCAAATACTCAGGAACCTTTCTACAAAATTTTTGGCTAAACACCTTTTAGGATTTTCATTAAGTTAATTATCCTACATTTTTTTTCATTTTTTATCTTCCTTGGAATTTTGTTTTGGTTTCTTTATTGAATCCGTTTTTTCACAAGCCTTCCAATGATACTTGTTTTGCTTCATTAGGTCATCCAGTTTGTAAATGGCACTCCTTAGAAGTTTGATCATTTTCTTGCTTGGGTTTAAAATGTATAAAGTGTACCAATATTTTAATTCTCATAGTTAAAATAGTCATTCATTGTAAATATTAACTCTTAGTAAGGTATTAATTAACATCTTTCATTTTTCAGGAATAATCCTACTAAATGACCCAATCAATTATAGAAAATTTAAAAAATATGCTTTTCAGGATTTTGGTAATTTATCATACTTTCATTTTTAAAACAAAATACTGAAATCGAAATTGCATAATGGAAAAGTGGTTGTAGTTCATTTTTTTTAAATTATTAATTACAAAGTGGCTGTAATTTAGAATTGGAAAAATCTCACTATAAGTGGTCCACACTTTGTTCTATTTTTTAACACTACTAAACTTAAAAAACTCTGGACCCCAACTAAAACATACAAAAAATCATAAAAAACATATCACTTCTGTTCGCCGTGCTTTATCACAAACATTACACAATGCTATGCTTCAAAAAACCCAAAAACAATTTTCTGGTGAATACGACGTATGCAATATTAGATTTTGAACTTAACATTTTTACATTTGCTTCGAAACCATTTTTGAATAAAGGAGTAGTGTATTGATTTGTTATTAAAACATTTTAATTGATATTTAATATTAAGTTCTAAAAATAAATAAATTAATATATATATAATATATAATTAATTTAACGAAATTAAAATTGTATATTTTAGTTAGATTAATATTAATTAATAGTTAGCATGTAAATAATTAATTTAGTTTATAATTAACAGTTAAATTAATATTAATTAATAAATAATTAAAATTTAATTTAGGATTAAAATTTAATTAAGAAATTCTGATTTTTTAGCCCAAGCAACAGAAATTCCAGAATTCTGGCAATTTTAACTCATCATCTTTGGAAGCTCATAAACGAAGATTTATTTCACCAAATGAGACCCAGGAAAACTCGTTGGATAGATAAAATTGAAGAGAACATTTTTCAGGAGGTTTAATTAATAGATTTGATCATTTATTGGGTCTAAGATTAGGCAGAAGATGAAGCTCCGAAATTTTAAAACAAAATCAATTTCTTGAGTTTTATTTTCTGCATTTTAATTTGCCTAGAGCTTCTTCTAAACACAGATCCATTCGTCAATAATATCTTTGACCAATTATATCATAATAGACATCAATAAAAAGCTCATATTTCATTTTCAATTATTTATTTAATTAAGTTTTGACTAGATTTATTTTAATTCCATATTTAACATTTTTAAATTTTTTTTTTTGCCTTTAAATTTTGTTTTGATTTAATTTTTGCCGGAAAAAAGTTGAAGAGACGAAGAGAACACGATCTCAATCAATCAGAATGCTCCAGCAATTGAAGAATGGAATTTTGAGAAAATAAAAAATTGATTGAGTAGATTTCTTCTTCATGAAACTTTCTTGTTAAGAATTATTTTGCAAATATTATAAAGAGAAAATTGCAAAATGTAATATGGGGCTTCTCTCCTCTGTAATTCTGGAATTCTAAAAGCACTTATGTAATAGGAATTTAGAGTTGTAGGTGGTAGGAGAGGAATCTCAGATCTGGAGATTATTGAGGTTTTTATTTTACATTATGAGTTATGTATAATGAAGAGAATTTGCACTATTGTAGCTCTGATTTTGAAAGAAAAAGTTCAGGTATTATGAAGGAATGTTAGAGACCGGAGCTGGAGAAATAGAATTAATAAATTGGTATTTATAATACTTTTATTTTAAATGCTGGTTTCATTTTATGATAACAGGAATGTGTCAATTTACTTCCATATTTTTTCACTTCTATCGGTATGAATAATTTGACGCAATTTTATGTTATTATTTATCTCTACTCTTATGGGTTGAATTCTGATTTCTGAGTAACTATTTACTCAGAAATATTTCTTATAAAACTGATTTATTGAATAGTGATATGTTGTGAAATTTTTCCGCATATTATTGTTTAATTATTCAAGTTAATGATTAAATGATCAATATCATTTTGAGAATTTTTTCTTGAGTGTTGTTGATTGATTATCTCAGTTAAGAGGTCTCTAGACAGGATGTGTTTGGTATTCCTAATGTCAGTTAATTGAACTACTTAATTAGCTTGATATTCATTATGAGCTAGATATATTTAAATCCCAAATATTTATATTGTCTTGCTCTCGTTTGGGATAGATGTATATCTGCCTAATTGGGATAGGATTAATATAGTTCCCTTTTCTTGCATCTTAAAATAATTTTTCATATAGATTAAATTCTACATCCCTAAAAAGTCCTCTTCCCAGAGAGGAAAAACTTTAATTGTGGCTTGGCTAAGCCCAAATTAGAGTAAGGATCACTTTCTTTCCCGATCAGCAAGAGAAATGATTTGATGTCTCTTTCCCATTAGAAGACAAAAGTTATATTTTAAGCCAATGGAGATTGAGAAAAGGTAACTTGAACTAGTTAAACCAGTTGAAACCACCATTCCAAACAGAAAAGGAACTGATTTAAGGTTAGGAATGAATGGTCACCCCCCATGTTGTTGCAGTGAATTTCAAGGCCTCGACATTTTGGCACTGGAAGGAAGGCCTCAGACTTGTTTTCCTCTGGATTTTTTTATTCTAACATTTTATTTGTATTACAATGGCTCCTATAAAACTTCGAATTTGGAGTTGTATTTTTGGATGTGTATCTTCCAATACTCCACCAAGAATAGTAAAACTCTTGTCTCAGGTGAATTTTAATGGTAAGAGGAATAATTCTGCATTTAATCATGCTTTACAATTCATTCAAAAATTTTCAAATTCTACTTTTTATGAAATTGATGAAGATATTTTATGTAGGATTTTTACTCTTACATTCTTGGCAAAAGCTAGAAGTTGGTGTTAATCACTTCCAGTTGCCTCAATCCACACTTGGGAACAATTTATTACAATCTTCCTTTGTAAATTTGATGGATATATCTGCGAACATGTATGTGATGATTTTGAGGATCTACGAAGGTTTGAAGGTGAGTCTTTAATTTATTTTACCATTATGTTTCATTTAAATTGTTTAAAATTTAAAATTGAAGATAAACATTCGAAAAAAGAATTATTAGATTGGTTTGAACATATTTTCCCTCTTCCTTCCATTCATAATCCATGTGAAATTATTTGAAACTTTGATCAATATCCTTCTAATTTCATTGACATAAGTAAGAATTACAATATGGAGGTACAAACAAATGATGATAAAGTGGTCTCTATTTTTGTATAATCATTTCCTTTAATTCTTGCACACTTCTTACAGTATTGATAAATATCAAGGTGCACCTTCACATATTAATGAATTTCAAACACGAAGCTTGGAAAATTTCACTAATCAAATGCAAGAAGATATTAGCAGAAGTCACGAACAAAATACCACTTTGAAATCTGAAAATGAGTATGCATTAGAATCAGAAAATCATAGCATAATCCGGCAAGTACCAGTAGCAATTAAAGTTTCCAATAATACCCAATATGTTGTACAATTATTGAATTATTTCATGATGAACAAATTCAAAAGTCAGATCAACAAAGCAAAATTCTTTAAGAAATCACAATTATCAATGTAAATGATCTTAAATCTGAAAATTGCAATGAAGAAAATGCACTAGAGTGCTCAAATAGAGACATTTTCAAATGCATTGTTTCGGATTCATATTTTTCTCTTTTTCTTGATAATTTTTCTGATAGAAATTTTTCATCTCTTCTAGTTAAAGATGTTTCAAAAAATAGAGAGGTTGATCTAAATAAATTTCGGATTAGTTTTTATCAAGATAGAAAATTAATTAATGATCATTCTTCTGGCATTGATAAACATGAGCTCAATATTCCTTCTTGTTTTGATACATTGAATGATATCGAAGGGAATTATAATGAATGTCATGAGGTCATTTATGATAGCTATTTTGACATTAAGGATATTGATTTGTCTTCTTTACAACTGAATCCTCATGATCAAAATCTAATCGCATGTGAAAATGAAAAAGAATCTAATTTAGAAATTGTTTCAAATATTTCTCATTTTCAAAAAATTGATCATATTAATTATTTCAATATTCAAGAAACAATTCCAATCTATGATTTATATGACGATCAAGCTTGCATTCCTATTCAAATTCATACCCTTCTCTCTAATACAAGTGGGTCTCAACAATAATTCTAATTGCATTATTCTGCTGAATTCTTGTGAAGAGGAAATTGCTTTAAATCACTCTCAATTGTGCTGTAACAATAATTGTAACACTAGCGTAACCTATGATTCAATTTTGTTATTATTCCATCATTTACTCTTAACTTTAGATTTATTTTCTGTTTCTAGTGTCAGATTTTTAGATACTTTTTTCCGGCATATTGAGCAGCTCAATATTGAACACTCAATTAATGCATTACCTCAAAGGAAAAATGAAGATTCAAATTATAATTGTGAACATCAAACATTATTAAACTTCCAAATTCAATTGATGTTAATTCCTTATCAATTACTTCTTACTTCTCAAGAGCAATGCCAACAAGAGAGTATATTTTCACTTTATAGCCAACAATCTAATTCAATTAATAATATTACGTTGGATTTATGGGAATTCCATCTATTTTTAATTAATCCATTTGAAAGACATTTGGAAAGTTTTTCTTCATAGAATATTGTTAATAATTTAAAGCTCGAATATAATACTAAAAAAATCACACAGACCATTATTTCTGAAAGATCATTTCTACAACCTGACCTATCATCTTCGCTTTTAAACCTCTCCCACTCAATAATGGAAATCCATCTAGATTTCTATGACCCAATTGAAATTTAGTTGGAAAGGAAATTTCAAGAGAAGGTAATGGTGAATAAGCTACTAACAATAAAGATACATTCTTCTTTCAGATTTAGTTTTCTTAGATTATTATATTTTCATTTTTATTAATGTTTGACATGTAAATACATGCAGGAATTAAAAATTTTACATGGTTTCATTGGATGTATGACTATACCTAGTCATGTTTCCTTCGTTGAGTTAGAAATAAGAATAGATTAATTTTCTTTTCTGTTTGCATTTATTTTATTATTTCAGATTTTCAATAAAACAAATAATGAATCCAGTTTATTTTGGGCATCCCATTTCAATTATAGAAATGTATCCCAAAGAATTTTAGAAGCTCTTGAATTATCATATCATACTTATTTGTCAAAGCCTTCAATTTTCTTATTTTTCAAAATTCATTTCATTGATCATACATGAAGAAATTCCAAGAATTTTCTACCACTTGACAATTTTTAATTCACAAGTAATTTTGAAGAACTCATTTTTACCACTCTTGTCCTTCGATGTAAATTCGAAGTGTATGAAATATGAAAACTCATTACTTAGAATTTTTAGATTAAAATAAGAAGGTGATGTTGAACTTATATAAATTTTGAGAAAACTTGGTTGAATTTGAAGATTCATGAGGTGAACTTACAATCAAAATTATTATAGGTATGTGTTTACAGGTTCATCATAATTTATTGTTTGCTTTAATTTTTCAAATTTTTTTTTTTATTTTTATTTTGTTTTGTTTGTAGGTCTTCATTGACTTGATTATGAAGACTCAAAATAAGCAAGCAACCATATATTTTCAAATCTGCAATATGTTCAGGGAAGTATCTATTATTTCATCTGGAATTTGAAGGATATCTAAATTTTTCTTATATTTATTGAAATCTTGATACGTTTTAATAAATTGTTAGTGGAATCATATCAAATCATTATATTCACAACTCTCTTCATAAGGAAGATCTGGTAAAATTACTTTCCAATAAGATATTCTGACAGCTGATTAAAATATTCAAGGATTATTTATTTAAAAAAATAAATAAATCACTCACTTTCTTCTTGAATTGAATACTTTAAAAAATCATCATTCCGCATATAGCTCATTATATATCGCAAATCGCATATCAGAGGCTCTGAAATTAGCATACACCAAATATCTTCAATCTCCTGATATTCTCATTCCCTCCGATCTCCGATTATCTTTCCGTCTGATATCACATCATCCATATCACAACTATTTGTATCAAAATATTCCATCAGAAGCGAATCTTAGCATTCACTGATAAAATTGATGATGCAATACCTTTGATGTTATTTTTCACTCATTATCTCGCAAAATGCTATGTAGCATATTGAATTTCACATTTCATATATCCGCTAGTTGATTTCTTCAAATATTGCGATGACCACACAATTCTGGACTTGATATAAAATTTAAATAAATATTCATAAAAATATTGCGTCTATTCAATCACAATAATTGTAGGGTCATAGGGTTAAAAAGTCTCAAAGTCTCGGACCCGATATGATATTAAGTCCATATAATAAAAATATGGGGTCCATTCTCAATCGGCATATCAACGTAGAATAAGTTGTTTGAATTGCAATGTGAAGCAGAATATTAAGGGAGCAATGAGGACCATTAGATCTAAATGAGGTCAACGGTGGAGTTTAAATCACACCCAGTAAGGTTTCGTATATTAGCGATTTTAGTGGTTATTGTTAAGACCTCATCCAGTAAGTTATATTAGTTGCGATGCGATAAAAGATAAGGTAAGGAGATCACGATGCGATGCTACACATATCACATATTGTACGAAATAAGTAATACGTTTATTATTAAACATTAAAATTTGCAACGAGCGGTGTGGATTTCATTGCGAATTGCGAAATTGCGAAATCAAAAATTCGCAAAATTGTTAAGTTGTGAAATATGCAGGAAGGTAAGTAATAAAAGGTGCAAAGTGCAACCGTGCGTGATTGGTCACTTTTTGTGTGGGCCATAAAACCAAATTTCCACACGTATATTCTGATATTTTTAGTCACACTGCATCAGTCAATTATCACATTTCCAATATCAGTAAAATACTATCGGTGTTTCATTTCATTCACATTTCTGATAGAACTATTCTCTGATATCGTATCCGTTCCATCGTAGTTTCCCATCGTACATGCTCATATCACGACTTTTCCATCGCAAATATTATATCGCATCGCAAAACTCAAATAAATGTTTGTCTTAATATATTCCGATGCGATAGATATCGATATACGACTCTCCACAATTGTATTTTAATTATTATAAAAATTCAATCGCATATCGGCAAAGGTGGAAGTCATGGCTTTTAAATTATGCATGGAAAAAAATCTCACAATGTGAAGCATTTGGAAAGGACCGACCTATACGATGATTAATTCATATTTTTTTCTTCTATTTTGAATTTTGCTCCATACTTATCATATAAAGATTCAAATCCTCTTCATATATTGTTACATTATTCAAGATTTTGAATCAACTTTAATATTTTGGGGCTGATATGGATTTAAAATGGAAGAAGTAAACAGAACATTCATCATTGAAATTCATAAAGAATCATATCGTCATCCTCACTTCTTATGGATTCGATTTATTCCTAATTCCTTGAACATGAAACAATGTTTTCTTTTAGTTAACTACTTTTTTACTTCAGATTTAATAAATAATGATTTTGGGTCAATAAAACTTCTTCATGCTTTTAATTCTAATTAAAGAAAAAAGTTAATTTGCATTGGAGAAAATCATCTTTCTTAGGTAAGATTAAATGCAATTCTCTAATGGTAAGTTTCATGTGCCCACTTTCATTTATTTCCATTTCTTCATTTTTGTTTTAGTTTTTGTTGATCTCAAACTCTGTTTCTACAGGGTTTCATAAAACTTTCACGCTTCTACAAGATCAGTTTTCAAATTTTCTTTTTTCTCTTTGAGATTCTTGAGAGAAGCAGTAATCATCCTCATCAAATCAGCTAAACTGGGGAATTTTTGAACCTCTAGTTTGTATCTTTAAAGTGTTACTTTTATTGAAAAATAGTTAATATGATTTTATGCAGGTTTTGTTTTGAAGAAGAAAATTTGTAACATACAGAAAATTCTCATTCAATGTATTATCTATCATAGCTACTATTCACCTTATACATTTTGAGAGCCTCATTTTTATATAACTCTATAAGATAAAAAAATTTAAATCTCAACATAGGAATTAACGTACATATGCTTATTTTATTTTATAATCCACTGTTGAGAAATTCATATAAGCAGTATTGTTAGAGTTTAGCTTTTAAATTTTGTTTTTCTTTTAGTTTTTCTTTCTTCATTTTTTATTCGCTGATTTCTTTTCTTACTTTAGTTTACGAATTATTTTCCTTTTACTTTCAACTGTGATTTGATTTTGGTGACTTTGCCATGACTTATGTGAAAGAAATTTGTATTACCTTACAACTGTTGACATACATGAGAAATCTTGTACTCTATCCATTTAAGTGAATTTCATTTATTAGTAAAGGCATATCTTTATCGGACCATAAAGCCATCTTATTTTAAATATTTTTATAGAGGAACACACATCCTTTCAAAGTGATTGAGTTTACTTTTTCAAGGAAATAACTGATTTTAGTTTAATACAATGAATCTCTCCCACCCCTCCATATAAAAAGCCTCTGGTTAATAGTTGCAGGGAAAGAATTTGGAGTAAAAATTATAAAAGTATTATGTCTATTAAACATAACTCTCTATTTTCCATCTCACCTCTTTCACTCAAATACATCATAAATAAAAATATTGCAAATGCACTTATCAAAAGGGTGATTAAAAGAGGAAGCATGGGAAATACAAGTAAACTTATCAGGGCTATGCACGCTCGCTGACAGTGGGACTAAGCTTATATGACATAAAAGACAACTTCGTCGGGGTACAGTTCAGACTCATTGGCAGGGAAGCAATGTCAGAGACAATATTAAAATGGATATATGCTTTATTAAAAAACTCCTATCTCTACATTCTTCTATTTTTCACATGAGGAAAGTTTAAAAAATAAATTTCCCTAAATTTGGATTCATCACTTTTACTTGAGTCCATTTTAAGTACTTATCGTTACAAACTCATATTACTTAATATATTTATGGGGGACCTATGGAAATGTTTTACTATTCGATAATTTCATGATTTCCATTTTTGTTAACCTTTGGGTAAATTTAAGTTCTTTATCTTTAATCAGAGATCACCGGTTATTCTCTAGCATGTGTCCATTGTTGTGGTAAAACACAACTCCCCCATTTTTGACTTATGTACTCCAATTACTAGGGACCATTTCTACAAATCTTTTGACTAAACACCTTTTAGGATTTTCATTAAGTTAATTATCCTACATTTTTTGTCATTTTTCATCTTCCTCATAATTTTGTTTTGATTGATTTATTGAATCCGTTTTTTCACAAGCTTTCCAACGATAATTGTTTTGCTTCATTAGGTCAGCTAGGTTGTAAATGGCACTCCTTAGAAGGTTGATCATTCTCTCGCTTGGGTTAAAAATGTATAAAGCGTACCAATATTTTAATCCTGATAGTTAATATAGTCATTCATTGTAAATATTAACTCTTAGTAAGGTATTAATTAACATCTTTCATTTTTCACGAATGATCCTACTATATGAGCTAGCCAAATTATAGAACATATAAAAAAACACGCTTTTCGAGATTTTGGTAATTTATCATAATTTCCTTTTTTTTTTTTAAATGCCAAAATCAAAATTTCATAATGGAAAAGTGGTTGTAGTTCGTTTTTTTAGAATTATTAATTACCAAGTGACTGTAGTTTAGAATTGGAAAAATCTCACTATAAGTGGTCCACACTTTATTTTATTTTTTAACTTAACTAAACATAAAAAATTCTCGACCGCAACTAAAATATACAAAAAAATCATAAAAACATATCACATCTGTTTGTTGTGCTTTATTGCAAACATTACCCAATGCTATGTTTCAAAACACCTGAAAACAATTTTCGAGGAATGTGATGTATACAATATTACTTTTTCAACTTAACATTTTTACATTTGCTTTAAAAATCATTCGAAACCATTTTTGAATGAAGGAATAATGTATTGACTCTTTATTAAAAAAATTTAATTGATATTTAATATTAAATTTTAAAAATAAATTAATTAATATATATATAATATATAATTAAATTAATTAAATTAAAATTGTATATTTTAGTTAGTTAGATTAATATTAATTAATAGTTCGTGTGTATATTTAATTTAGCTTATACGTGTTCTTCCAATAAATTATGCCTTCACACACAACATAGCTCTCCATTATAATTATGCTTCTCATTTAACACTGGGAATGGGCTGGTATGTAAAATATTTGTAAGCTGGTCACTCGGGATGGAATGCACTCTGGTAGGGTTCCCGCTCACACTCTACAACTGCGCCGACTGACTCTATCTGCTTTCGGCCTTACCCTGGCCCTCTCTCAATAAATCCGTGTGGACTGGCATTGGCTCACATGTGAGGCTATGGGGGGGGGGGCGCACGGTCTTCCCCCTCAGGATCTTCCCCCTCAAGTAACGACAAACCAACCTCCACGGACCCTTCTCTGAACTCTGCATCCGATCAGCTGCTTCCAGAAGCAAAGGACAACTGGATGCCTCACTCGCCAAAAGTTTCGACTGAAAAGAATAGTGCTGCACAGGAAGAAGAACCTGGGCAAAAAGAAACTCCCACAGTGACGTCAGCTACCTGCAAACTGATCGCGGCGGAAAGACCTAAAATCGAGCTTCCAAGTCTCAGGGTCAACCGAAAAATCCAGTATATGAGGGATCACGCCCTCATTGGTAAATTCATCGGATTCTGGCGCACTGAGAAAGCTCTCCAAGGGTGGATCTCGGCCAAATGGAAACCCAAAGGGCACGTCACCCTTTAGCTCGGACCCAAGGGCTTCTTTACTGCAATCTTTCTCTGCATAGAAGATCGTAACAGGGTTCTGGATGAAGGACCTTACTTCTTTAACTCAGCTGGCCTATATCTAAGGGACTGGGTGGAAAGGTTCAACCCAGACAAGGAAGATTTCATCTGGGCTCCAGTATGGATCAGGATGTACTCGCTCCCTCTGGAGTACTGGGACGAAGAATCTCTAAAATACATTGGCAAGGGGTTGGGGGAGTTCATTAATATTGTGGAGGAAACGAAGCTGCGTCGTTACACCTCTTATGCTCGCATCTGTGTCTACATGCGCCTGGAAAAAGCACTCCCAGATTCGGTAAGCCTCTATCACGATGATTTGGAATGGATCCAACCCTTATATTTTGAATATGTTCCCTTCCGCTGTCGCAAATGTCATATTCATGGACATATCTTGAGGGACTACCCACTTAATGCCAAGCCACACACCTCAGACCTCCCGGATTCTTATGCACCTTAAGGGTTCACCAAAGTCACCAGTCGAAGGAGGTCTCATAAGAAACCTTCTAGTGGGAAAAAATCTAACCTCGCCGCTTCTTCCATTCCTTCCACCAGTAATAGCTTTGAAGCCTTAGCCATTGCGGGCGAAATATCCCCTCAAACCGACCCGATAGCACCTCAAGCAGTCAAATCAACCTCGTACCCCCCTCCGCCTGACTCATCCCCCAATCCTCTGTCCATGGGGATTCCGATTAGTCTATCTGAAGCCCCTTTGACAGACCTAGACTGGAAACCAAACAGAATGGATGTTGACTACCTACCCATTCCACCCGCTGCAGAAAGCAGTCAAGCACAATTAATGGATGAAGAACCGGAAAGCATCGATCTGAGAGGGCTTGACATCTTTGAGCTCGAACAAGATTGCCGGAGAAAAGAGTTTGAAAAAATTCAAGAGCATCAGCTAGATAAGCTGGAAGTTATCATTTCCAGAGCTTTTCGACAGAGATAATTGGGAATACAACCAGGCAGTCGGTGGGATGGCAATCAAATTCCTAAAGACACCAAGAAGAGAGGAAGGAAAACAGATCTGGAAAGAAAAATCACAGTGGGTAAAACCCTGGTAGACTCAGGAAGATATGCTAAGATGACAAAGCACTACAAGCCTCTCCCAAATAGTGAATCATGAAGCTCACTTCATGGAATCTAAGAGTACTTAACAGTCCTGGGAAACTCAGTATGATAAAAAATATGATAAAGACGGAACAACCTCAGATATTATTCATCCAAGAGACAAAATGTAACAGTAATACTCTTGGAAGCATTCTCTCAAAAGCTTGGCCTAGATGTCATTCAATAACTATGGATGCCTCGGGAGCTTCTGGAGGGTTTGCCATTGCCTGGAACACTCAGTCCATCTCTCTCTCAGATTTCCATGCTTCCCACCACATCATACATGCAACTTTTCACATCATTGGAACAAACATTCATGGACACCTTACTAATGTCTATTTCCCGCAGGATACGAGCATTAATAATGTTCTTCTGGACACTATAGGAGAGCTCAACTATGACAGAATCCATTCCCTTTGGATCTTAGGAGGTGACTTTAATATGATCACCAAGTTGGAGGAAAAGATGGGAGGCAGAGCCAAACTAGAGCCAGAAAGCGGCCACTTCAAAGACTTCATACAAGGCAACATGTTGATTGATCTGCAATACAGTAATGGAATTTACACCAGGAGTAATCGTAGGGCAGGTCGGCAACACATCACCTCAAAGCTAGACAGATTTCTTATTTCAGATAATGCAGTCTATCTGGGTGGAGACATCTCTACCTCTATTCTCCCACTCACTGGTTCTGACCACTGGCTGATCTCTCTTCAATGGCAAAGGCCGGGTAACTCAATGCGTCGCCCTTTTCACTTTGAGGCCTTCTAGTTTAATAACCCCGATTTCAATGACCTCATCAGCTCCATGTGGAAGAACTTCACACCGCCAGAAGGATCCAAAATGTTCCAGTTCCAACAAAAGCTCAAATTCCTTAAAGTCCACATCAAATGCTGGAATCAAAACACTTTTGGCAATATCTTCCAGGCACAGCAGGACCTAAATAAATAAATGAACGATCTCCAGCAACAAATCATCATAGAAGGTTACACGGAAAGAACGCTGGAGCAGGAAAAGCAGCTACAAACTCAACTAGAGGAAAGATCAAAGTAGGAAGAAATCCTTTGGAGGCAGAAATATAGAATCAGATGGCTGAAAGAGGGAGAAAGAAATACCAAATTCTTTCACAGAACTACTATTCAAACACAAATGCACAACACAATCACTTTCATTAAAAACCAGGAGGGGGAAAGAGTGGAAGACCACACAGAGATCGAGCAGGAGTTCATTAAGCACTTCCAAGCAGTGCACCAGGAGCCACTACAGGACAGATTACCGGCCATAGACAAAATCACACAAAATATTCCAAAAAGTATCACTGAATAGCACAAACAACTCCTTCTGCACCCGGTCTCACGTCAGGAAGTGGATCTGGCCATGAAGCAGCTCAAAGATGGAAAGGCTCCAGGTCTGGATGGTTTCACGACAACCTTCTTTCACAAATTTTGGGATCTTGTCAAAGAAGAGGTTTGGATGGTGGTGGAGGAGTTGCGCTCTATGCACTGGCTTCTCCCCTTTCTAAATGCGACCTTCATCACTCTAATCCCCAAATAAGAGGATACCAGCACACCAGAAAAATTCCGCCCAATCGCCCTACGCAATGTCATCTACAAAGTTATTTCTAAGGTCATTGCTAACAGATTGAAACCTCTTTTTCCCTTGCTCATATCCCCAGAGCAATCCAGATATGTGGAAGGCAGGCAAATTCTAGACGGCATCATCCTCACTCATGAGATTATACACTCTCTAAAGCACACCAAACAGGCAGGTATGATCCTCAAGATTGATCTTTCTAAAGCTTTTGATAAGTTAAGTTGGTCTTACATTCAAAAAGTGTTATCTGCTTTTGGTTTCTCCCCCACTTGGATTTGCTGGGTCTCATGTCTTATCTCCTCCTCTTTCTTCTCGATCCTTATTAATGGTATTCCCTCGTTTCCCTTCAGCCCCACTAGAGGTATCCAATAGGGGGACCCCCTGTCCCCTTTTCTCTTTGTCTTAATGGCGGAAGGCCTGGGTCGCCATCTTAAAAATGCCCTTAGATCCCAGCAGCTCCGAGGCCTCTCAGTTCACAACTCCCCTGCCCTAACTCACCAACAGTTTGTGGATGACAATATGGTGTTTGGTTACCATTATGTTCATGAAGCCTCCCAACTTAAATCCCTTCTAAATGATTTTTCGGCTGCCTCAGGAGCAAGCATTAATACTGTTAAATCCCAGATTTTCTTCTTTCACACCCCTCCTATCACCCAATCGGCTATAGCCCGTATTCTTGGATTCTCCATAGCCACCCTCCCCTCAAAATACTTGGGCACTCCCTTAATTTCCTCTTCTCTTAAGCATGCCTCCTGGCAAGGGCTCCTTGAAAAGCTGGAAGCACGTCTCTCTTCATGGACTCACAGAACTCTAAACATAGCAAGTAGATTGATCCTTATCAAAGCAGTGTTACAGGCTATGCCTCTGTATCTTTTCTCAATCTTGGCAGCGCCAAATTGGGTTCTCAAAAAAATTAAAGCCCTACAGAGAAATTTCTTATGGGGATCCAAAGGCACAAATCGTAAATGGGCTCTGGTTAACTGGTCAACTGTCTGCAAGCCAAAGGATCAAGGAGGAATAGGACTGCAAGATCCTACTCACAACAATGCCATTATGAGGGCCAAAATTTGGTGGAATTGGCTCACAGCCCCCAGCAAGCCCTGGGAAATTATTTGGACCACCAAGTACGCCAACCATAGACCACAGGAAGAACTCATAAGATTCACTCCAATGGAGAAAGGCTCTCTCATATGGAACGCGGCCAAACAGCATTATCTGCTTATACAACAACACAGTTTCTGGGAATTGAGGGATGGTAGCACTGCTAGATTCTGGACGGATTCCTGGGATCAATTCCCAAAACTCACTAACACTTACAGATCACCTCCTAGACCGGAATGGGATTTGCAACAATTGGAAACAGTTCAGCAACATTGGACAGACAATGTAGTGTAGGGTTATAGGCAGTGGAGACAGGCTGAAAGGATAATAAGGAACATATATGATCAGACTAAGGTAGCCTTAAACTCTGAACTTAAAATTCGATGTATCAGAACTTCAAATAGCCGGGACATTCTCAGATGGGGGTACACGCCAAAAGGATCCTTCTCTACCCAGGAAGCCTACAAAATTATAAGCAACGATCCAACGCCCAAAGATCCCCTATGGAGTAGAATTTGGAGTTTGGAGGTTTGGCCCAAAGTATCCTTATTTCTTTGGCTCTTTGGACATCAAAGAATCCTCACTTCGGATAACCTAAGGAAAAGAAGCTTTCATGGCCCCTCAATCTGCCCCATTTGATGTACTCATGAGGAAACACAGCAGCATCTCCTATACACTTGCTCTCTGGCTAATCAATTGTGGGAGAAAGTCATCTTTCAATTCCAAAAAAACTTCCGTCTCTCTGCAGATATAATTAGTTCCATTCGAAACTGGCCTCAGAATCCTTACAGAAGCGACATTCTAAATCAATCTAGAGAATCATCCCAGGTCTTCTTCTCTGGACTATCTGGAAAGAGTGCAATAAACACATTTTCAAGGATCAAAAAATTCCTCTCGACATCATCTGGAGGAACTTCTGTCTCAATCTGACAGAAACCTTGGCTTTGCAATCCTAGGACACAACTGACTACCCAACACTAGCAAAAGAAAAAGCCATTTGGGAAAATTGGGGTATTCAGCTTCACCCTGGAAAGAAAGTGCACAAAGTCCCTAGAACGGACAACACCACGAACTCTTGGATCCCTCCTCCTAAGAATACCTTCAAACTCAACTTTGATGGGGCTTCTAAAGGGAATCCAGGTAAAGCAGGCTACGATGGCATAATCAGAGATCACAAAGGCAAACCTATTGTCATCTACATGGGAAATCTTGGCTGGGACAGGAAAAATTCGGGTGAGTTGGAAGGTCTATGGCAGGGACTTCTCCTTTCTCAATTTCATGGGCTGCATTCTCTAGAGATTGAAGGGGATTCCCAAATTCTTATCAACATGGCCACTCAGCTTCTAAACGGGGCTCATGCACACAAAATTGCCAACAGTTGGAGACTTGAGGCACGCTTGGAGGATATTGAGCGATGGCTCCACAACAACCGAGCACTCCTCTTCAAGCATATCAGACGGGAAGGTAACAAATTTGTTGATATACTTGCCAACTTGGGAGTAGACAATGAGCACAATCTTCTTACAGGAACACTCAACATAATTCATAATCATGATCAAAGACAGGAATGCCAAAAATTGGTCCAGAGTGAAGCAGAACTCCCGGATGCGGGTGCAGATGTTAGTGTTTAAAGTGATGGGATGGGGGTGTGGCATAAGGGGAAGCCACTTTCCCACCCGCTAGAATGCTGTCACTCAGCTCATAAATTAGACTGCTCAACGTTTAATGCCATTAACTCCAGGTGCTAGTAACAACCATAATTCCTCTCCTCGATACAACTTCGTGTGCTACGATATGGCTCAGCCTTCAGTTCTTACTTATGGTGGTTTATTGCAGTCGATTCACAGTTGCATGGTCGATTGGGTTGATATTATGGATCGCCCCTCTGGTCTGAATAGAATTCCCCCGCGAGTGAATCTGTGGTGCGCTCCAGGGGCCGGGCTTTCTAATGTTCGCACTGTTACTGGTAAGAGGAGCTGTCTCAATTGTTGTTTGGATTTTGGAGAAAATTTCCACTTCTCCCATGCTAGTTCTTGCAAGCTTGCTTCTGTCGCTCTGTTTCCCCTCATGCCTCAGTCTTCTATTCATATTTCACCTCCCTGCCCTGCTGTCCTGATTGGGAATATGCCGCGACTTAGGCAGAAGAGGCTCCATGAGGCGCTAGGTTAGGCGTTCTCCCTCCACCTCCGGCACCTCCTCTGCATCTTCCTCCCATTCGGAAAACCTTCATAGAGGGCGCCTTCTTCGCTCAGGTCGTCGCCTTGCTCCCCCCAATCCTTCAGCTCCTCGTGCACAAACCCACACCGCACACTTCTCTTTTAACAATTATCTCAATCATCCCCAGGTGACTACCTCAATCATGGTCATCTTTCATGAAGAGCCTCAGGCAATTGCTCCCAGTTCATGCCCGGCAGAACGCACCTTCTCGG
The DNA here is from genome assembly GCA_034641835.2 of Pinus albicaulis. Lineage (NCBI taxonomy): Eukaryota > Viridiplantae > Streptophyta > Pinopsida > Pinales > Pinaceae > Pinus > Pinus albicaulis. The sequence goes on from CM076576.1 coordinate 510,146,579, forward strand.
CAGCTCAGGATTCGGAGCAGAATGTTGGGTTGAAGCATCCTGATAGTGTGGACTTGCAGGGTCTGGAGGGCAAGGCCACGCAGGACTAGACGAGCAAGGACGCGGTGGGTCAACCTAGTGTGAAGCAGGACATGGTGCAAGCGAGCGAGGCACAGGTTTATCCTCCACCTCCCGGCAAGGTGATTCATTCTATTGCGGACCTGTATAATGATGACAGGGAATCAGATGAACTCTAGTGCAGAGTCGTCTACGAACCTCCTGATGAGTAGTTCCTCCTCTTCATTCTGGTTTTTTGCGTCGTTTCTGCCCATTCTCACGGGCCTGTTTATGTGTTTCCTGTTGTCACAAATCATACGTCTATTTTTTTTGCTACGATATGGTCTCTAGTAATCCAAATCTCTGGCTCCCCTGCACGGGATTTTTCTTATGAACTGTTTTAGATTGGTTTCCCTCCTGAAGGGCAGTCTTCATCTATGGTTTTTTGTTTAAAATGCCACAACACCAGGCAATGATCCGGCCTCAGCCCGCTATACTTTACTCCTTTTGTTAATAGATTAATTTTACTTAGAAAAAAAAAAATGAACATGACATTGGGGTTATTATTTATTATGTTATTATCTTTTGTTTGTGTTAAAATCTCAACAATGCTTCTTATTTTTATATTTGTGGAATAATTAGAATTTCCACGACAAAGAATCTACTAGGAAATAATTAGCTAGGTTGTTGAGGTTAGAGAAATTAACATTTCTCCACTACATCATCCATTTCAAGATGATTGTTTCCTAAAGCAATATCTAGGCCAAGTTTTTAGCTCCCCTTTCAAACAACTTGGGCCATTTTTGGCCTAGTTTCACCTAAAATCATTAAGTATGGAACTTCATTGATTTAGTCGTTATTGATTTGTAGCCTGTGTACTAATCCTTGAAGATCCCATTTCATTGACTGATTTAGGTTCTCACTAAGATTATGTGACTAAGATAATCGAGCCAACATCTGATGGTCAAGCTCCATTTTCCGGTACTCCCCAAATGCCACTCACTATCTCTTTTAACCTCAAAATAGCAATTAAGAAAGATCATTAGGAGAGAGACTTGTACAAAGAATAGATTCAAGTCACCTAGGTGTAGACCCAAATTCATGAGCTCAAACCCAAAATGGCCTTTTATAAGCAATTCATGGAGAAGATAGATGACCTCATTATCAAACACTCCCTTACACTTTGACACTAGATGCATACAAGATCTCTCGACTAGTTCTAGTTGGTTCTCATCAACTTCAAGTTGAAGTCATCACCATATTCCAGGCAAACAAAACATGTCAACCACATGCCCACCTAGAAGGGACAAAAGAGAGGAGCATTTTATTTTCAATGCCTCTTCTATTATAAAGTTTAAGTTCAATACCATTGCCTCTTGAAAAGAGTCCCAAAACTCCCCCTCCATCTTGTTTGGATATTTGAATCAATGATGTGTGGAGTTATACACGAGGGAATCTTCCAAATCTCGATCATCTATGCTTAAACCAACCCCACTACCAAGATGAACACCTCTTTCTTAATGTTCACATACGGAGGCACGAGAGGTAAGCATAAAGCAATTCCACTTTAGCTTCTTGTTGACGGGGAAGAAATCTCGGGCCAACGATGAGGATCTCACCGATATGAAGTTCCAATTAGACTCTAAACCGTTTGTGATAGGGATCCCATATGGGGTGTGGGTCCGACTACCGGCGAATATTCCTTTTCTCGGACACAAAGCAGTACAGAACCCTAGGAACACACAATTATTCGAACAATACAAGACAAATGGTTGATGAGTCTCAATGAACATAAAACACTACAAATAGCAAAGTGAGTTAAAGCATGTGGCGAAGAAAATGTTGTTAGCGACACGTCATTAGGGTCATGCTTGTAAAAGATTAGAACCACGAAGAAAATAGTTTTTGATGGTCAAAACACCCCTTGATTATAAAGCGTTTACAAGATAAGATAATGTTAGTAGCAGAAGTTGCTAGCAATTTCTGTTTAATAACTCTATACCATTAACACATTAAGTGAGCTTAAACGTAAAAATTATATAAACGACAAACGGTCAGTTAATCATAAAAGATATTTGTTACATGAGACAAAAATATTCATAATGTTAACACACGAGTCCTCATACGATCCTATAGTGGAATCAAAACATTTGTTGTATTCATTCTACAAGAAATGTAACATCAGTACTACAGTTCTCTTTTGCTCCTTTAGTCCCAAAAAAAAAAAAAGATCACTTCTCATTCTACGAGAAGCATTTATAGAACAAAATTGACCCTTGGAATTGTCTGACTTTTCCCATTCCCCACTTTGTTGACATACTCTGTGACAGAGACATTTGCGACTTGTGACCTAGCTGGCGACACAGCGGCTCTGTGCATTGTGACTGACTTGTGCCTATTCCTTAGTCGGGGAAGCAGTTTGTGTGATTACGGTCCAATCGTCTACTTCTTGCGATATTTGAGACACTTTGTTGCCAAGCCCCGTGTCTGCGGCGGCGAGTTACACAGGGAGTATCTTGTTCAATCTACGGAAGCACCTAAGAGCATGCGAGATTAAGGTGCGCCTTTTATTGTGATCTAAGTGGATCGCGAAGCCGGTTTAGTGTAGATTCGGACCGGAGCGACAAACTTAATGAGATTTTCCCGCAAGACGGGAGATCTGAGGCTTGTCTCATGGGTTGCGGGAATGTTTGAATGTCACAGGCAACCTCTTCTCTTGTTTTCTTAGTGTCAACATCTGAGAGAAGGGATGTGGTGAGTTTACGCCATTGAATTGATCCCCTTTGATCGGGATGCTCATATTAAGACACATTACCTTTTCTAGATCCTTGGCCGACTTGTCTTTGGTGTATCTTCATTGAATGCGGACCTTGTCATTACGGGTGCGGTTGTCCTTCCTAGGTATAGTGTCGAGGGCACATTGGGTATATGCTTGACCATTCCAACATATTATCCAAAGCGGTGGAGGCCTCCTTTAGTTGGCAGAGTCCTCCTTGGTTTCCCTTGTGCTTTTCGGTAGTGGGCTTGTTTGTCTATTTTATCGTGAACATCTCTTCATATACTTGTTCCTCTTTTGGCCTCACAGAGTGCCTAACTCCCTTTGAATGGTGAGTGGCAATTAGGTGGCTTGGCGCTTGTGAAATGTAGCCTACGAACTTCTTCCTCCCGGCCCCTCTTATCTTGTTCGGCCTAAAGAGTTGCTCTGCACCTTCCGGAAATTTGCAGCTGTTTTATAAAGAATCTCTCGTGTAATGTTTTCTCTGTGGCGACTGCAAAGCGTCACAATTTGACATAATCATAATTGGATTGGTCCTGGTATCTAAGGAAACATGTCCTTTTCCATTGTGGCCACGAAGAGGAGGTGCGACGAGGGTTCCGCTTTTACATCTTCTCTTTCTTCCCCCGATCTTGTGTGTGAGCTGGTCATAGGTTAGCCTTGTTAGATCCAAGACTTCATCTCCTTTGTTCATCGGAGGGTGGCATCCCAGAGAGAGTGAAACGCACATTTGTCGTAGGGGTTGTACGAGGGCACCTCGATGTGTGGCGATTATGTCTGTTTCCTGTTTTACGGAGGAGGTCTCTTGTTTGCCCTCTACTTCCTTGGAGAATCTTCCTTGATTTCGACTTCTTTCCTCCTTCCTCCTTTGCTCAAACACGCTTTATCCTATTTTCCTTTAACTAGCGCTCAACACGCATACGTCCTGCTCTTCTTTTAGCTTGCGCTCAGGTTATACCTTCTCTTCCTCTTCTTTCCTCCTTTTCCTGCGAGCTAACCTGCTGTTCCTTAGCTATTTCTTTTACTTGCCCTCCTTCCTGCTTGTGCTAGGGCGTCTTAGTCCTTTTGAGTTCCTCTGCTTTGCTTTCTCCTTGGCTTCTTGGCCTCTTTGATTCTTCATTCCGATTTCTATTTAGAGACCCTTTGCCGTATCAGTCTTGGTTTTCTTGGCTTTGAAGATGAGGCTCTCCCTGGCGTGTTGGTTCTTTCTTATGCATTTCGATCATCCTATTCATCTTGATCCGGTTGATTCTTCGACGCAACCTCCCTGTCCTTGTTGTACCAATTCTTGATTCAATCCTCGTCGGGGCATTAATTGTCTTGGTAACTCACTTGAACCAGCTGCGCTTTGCAATGTTGAAGACGATTCTTTCGGGATCATATGACACGTGTGATCTAGTGGTAAATGAAAACCCTTGGTTTCCTCGGCATCTGCTTCTACTTCCACAGAAATCTTTGGCCAGGTGTGGGTGCCAGTAGTAAGTGGGAAGGTAGGCCATGGTTTTCTTGCCCTTGGTGAGAACCTTTGAAAACTCGCTCGTCATGCGAGCAGCATACTTCTTGCGAGAGTAATTTATCGGTGATGGCTTGGGATAGTGTGGGGGTGCCTTGAACGACCCGAGAAGACCTAGAGGAAAGTGTTATACGACGAGGAAACCAATTAGCCACTTGGGTTATTGTCTCCATGGCTCGCCTAGACATGCATGGGGCATCCTTGCCAAACAATTTTCCGTAGAGTGCGGAATGATTGTGTGAGATCGATATATCTTTCTTGTACTTGGAGGCCCAAAATACCTACAACTCTTTATGGATTGGCCATGCAGCTCTACATCCAGATTATGAGTTTCCCTTAGGTAAGTTTACATCTCGCGCATAATCGTGCAAGCAGATAGGAGGCCATATGAAGATTCGAATGCACACCCTTCGCCAGTGCTTGCGTTGATGATATGTTTGACCTAAGGCATTTGCTACTATTAGGATTAGCCAGTTAAAGTGGGTGTCGTATGTGGTAGCATGACATACATGAGGAAACCAAGTACCATTGAAAGTGGTGGCATCTTGTCGACCGCACATCCCCTGCAACATTTTCGCCACCAACTTGTAGACTCTCTTCGGGGCCCACATTTGTTTATATCACGATCCTTCTTTGAACTTGAACTTTTAAGTCCTCCACCATCCCCTTAAGGTCTCAAGTATGGGAGCCCCCATGAGTAGTAGCCCATTCGGCGTTGAAAGTTTGTTCTCGAGTGGAAGTGCATAGTAGACCTCCGCATCACACGCCCCTTCAGAATTTACAAATGACTTACGAATGATCTCCCGAGGAATGACCCAAATTTTGGAGTCTACCTTTGCAAGATCCATTCGATCATCTACTGGCATGGAAAAATGGGTGGATGGGCTTTGCTTAGTGTGGTTTAGACCTCTTGACTGAAGATACCTATTGGTCTGGAGTCTTACGGAAATTCAAGCTTCGTGAACTCCTGAAACTATGTGGCAATGACTCATGCTATCTCATTTCCCAAATACGCAAGCAGTATCTCCATAGATAGGGGGAGTGGAAGGAGGCATCTCTTCTTTTGAAATTTCTACTTCAAGGCTCTCGCCTCTTTTCCAAGCCATCGGGGCCCCATATCGCTGGTGAAGAGATGGACACACTTGAGCTCGGCTTCGATGTTCCACTGGCATATTCCTGAAACGGTGCCACGATAAGATGGATGACATAATTATAAAATACTTAGGTTGTTGCTACTTACGCCAACTATTATTGAAATTGGTGAACCAACGACTTGGCCACCTTGCGACTAGGTGTTTGAGTAAGTAGAGTCGTGTCGGTTCACACCTTCAAAGAAACACGGCAATTCGTTGTGTCGCTAGGTCACATGGAGTGCGAATTTCAAAAAATGCGACTTGGTGACTTGCGACTAGGTCGTTAATTCGCTAGATTGTGGGAGTCGCGTGGTGGGCTAATGTTAGGTGATGAGCAACGGTGACCTCGCAACTCGGTGACCAGAGTCGCGGGGTGAGTCTAGTCGCGACGTCGCACTAGGGCCTTCTTATGGACTACGTGGCGATTAAGGCTCTCAGGAAAAAGGCGAAATACGCACATACGAATGATAAAGAACACATCTAAGCTTTGATGTTTTCCCTAGGTGAGGTTAGCAAGGCGTTGAGACGATCGATGGGAAAGTGGCTCAGGAGGAGCAAGAACAAAGTTATATGTTATGAGGAGAAAGGTAAATCATGGAGGTTGTCTGGGTTGAATGGGGCCAAGGCGGGGATAAACGAGGCCAAGGGCAAGGGGAGGATTGGCAACAATTAACCAAAAAGGAAGCAGGGAGGATTAGGCAACTTACCCCGGGAAAAAGCACGCTCAGTTGACTTGTCGAGAGACGTTACTTGCTTCCATCGCGCGGGGTGAATGTGACCTACGCGACCCTTTTATTTATAAAGAAGTGCATGCGTGTAGTCAAATAATGAGGGTCGCAAGTCGCAAAGTAAAGCTAATTGAGGGATACGTACAGCAACACGACTTCGAGACAGTCGCCAGTGTAGCACAAAGAAGTTTTAGATCAATATGTGACCTTGCGACTTTGTGACCTGGGGTTGCGAGGAATTAAGCCAAGTGGTATGATCACAACTTTAAGTTTTAGATCAATATGTGACCTTGCGACCACAGTAGCGGCTAAAAAAAAAAATAGATTAGGATCGAGACTCCATCTTTCTTGAAGATCCCGGGGGCTCAAAAATTTTAAAATGGGGCAAAATTTTGAAGGGTGGTGTAGCGGCTTCTAGCACTTCCAAATCCATGAGATCTCAAAAAACCCCAAACCTATGCTTATGAGACCCTTGCTATAGTGTTAAGGCGACACTTTCGAGATGATTATTTTCTTCAAATGAACAAGCTCCTTCCCACTCATTTAAATCTCAATAGAGAGTGGCCTCTTAAAGGGCATCTTGCACCTAGATATTCTATTACTTTGAGGTTTTTGAGTTCATTTGAACAATCCTCCATCAAAGCTTTCTTCTACTCTTTCTCCTTGGATGCTAGAGCAGTCCACTTGGAGCTTTATTTTGTAAGTCTCTCTAAGGTTAGTAACTTATCCTACTTATTAGCAACAATCATTTCTCAAAGTACCTCTAGGTAAGATATTAATCTCAATTCTTGAGATTCAGGAAAGGTAAAGATCACTTTCTTTCTCCCAAATTTCATCATTGAAATTTTCATTTGTTAGACAATATACTAGCACTAGACTATCAGAGCCAACACTTAACTCAAATTCAATATTTGAAACCTTCCTCACTAAAACCTTTGATCCCTCCTAGAAGCCTATTTTTCGTAATCGTGCTCCAACCTCAATGCTTTAGTCAAATATAGATGTTCATAATCTAGTGCTCAAATATTGGGGCTTTCTTAACACCCAAAACCATCTCGAGTTCAACCTACATGTTGTAGAAGAGTTAACTCTTGAAAGTAGAAAGAGTTAAAAGGTAACTAAAGGAAGTGCCAATGTCAACTCATACGGTTAACTCTCGAATAGAGAAGAGTTAAAAAAGTAAAGAATCAAGTTGTCAATGTCAACTCACAATCTCTTTGCACTTTGGGTTAGTGATTTGTAACCTCGAGCCAAATATTCTTCCAAACTATGAAATGTATTGATTGAAATATAAAAATCAAACCTTATGAAATGTATTTGTTGTTGTATAAAAATCGGACCTAAAATCTATGTGCAAATTTGGGTTTTCCTCCAATTCTCATTCTTTTTTGAGTGGTTGTAAAGTGGAAATTTTGTTGTAAAGTGGCAATTTTGTTAATAAAGTGGTGTCTGGGGGAGCCACTCAAGATTCTTGTTTAGTGCTTGCTCTTTCCTCCGAGTAACATTTTCCCCTATAGGGGGTTTGATAGGCCCTCGGGAGTCACAAAACTACCCGGTGGGATGAGAAATACCGGCTAAGTTTTCTACCTCGTTTTCCTCAAGGTTTTAGGCAAGGCTTCAAGGTTTTCTCTCTCTAGTCTTCTATGTACATAGTCTCTGTGGAAAATCCCCTAACTCCAAAATCCTATTGCGGCAAGCGATATTACTTCTCCTGTGATAAATTATGCAAGTTATTTATTGTCTTCTACAAGTAATCTTGAAGCAAATACACTACAACCTTCACAAAATAAATTGTGGAACAAGATCTTAGCAAGAAAGAATTGGACACGCATTACACCTTTATTTTTGGACTAGAGTCCCCCGAGAAAAACCAATGCGGGGAAAACCAATGTATCGGTTACCGAGTGATTTTTGGTCAAAGGATTTTATGAATACCCTTTGGATGCCCAAATGCAGGTATCCACAAAGAAATATCTGACCAAACAAAGAATTCGTTCAGATCACCTCTTTCTTCTTGGAATCCAGCCCTAACTTCATGAACTAAGGCTTCTGCATAAACTCTCAATCACCTCCTTACGTGGTGTTCTTAGCTAGATGTTGATCCTCTGCCTCGGGTCTGAGACCTTGGCCTCAAACCTTCGGATCTCAACGATCTATCAGAAAATTTGGATTTCCTCAAGTGCCCGGCTTGCGCCTTTGCGTGCTAACGCGCAGGCGTAGCTCCCACGCTTTGTCTTCTGCGTCCTCTTCTCTACCTTCTCTCTGATGTATTCCGGCTCGGGAACAAATCTTCCAACGAGACTATCAACGCCCCTCATTGCTGATTGAATCAACTCAATCCAAATCTCCCAGTTTCTCTCGCTACTCACTTAAGAAATTCGAGCTCACAGACTCACTCAATGTGTTTTCCAAATGTCCATCAAAGTCCTTGTAATATTCTCATTGGATTACCAACAACCCCGAGATTAAAACATAAGATCTTCGTCTTTTAAAGTTCACACCTAGTTCTATTAATATACTTTAATTATTTTAATTTCGTAAGTTTAGACTTAGGCTCCCATTAAAAATAATTAATTATTTAATAAAAAAACCCCATTAGGACGAATTTCCCAAAGCAACTGCAGGTATTTTGGAATACATATATCTAAGACTCCTTGCAGGCCAGAGACTTAGAGCACATCGATACTACCATAAATCAACACTCCCTCTTAGCGAGAATGTGCTCTACTAATGCATCTTGTTGAAGCACAAAGCTGATTTTGTAACATCTCCTTCTATGCTATTGATATCTAGAAACCATGATGCCCATCAACTATTGTGTTGTTGCATCTATGTTGATGTTGACCACTGCATACTATTGCCCACTGCATCTGCTGTAACAGTGAGTCAGCAAAAGGTACAAGACTAGCCATGTGTCTAACCTGCCTACAAAATTTGAAACTTGAGCACATTCGATGCTACATAAATCACTTGAGTGTCTAATGGGTTTGGGCTTAAGTTTTCTTCAATTTTTGAACCTTTTTCTTCATTTGGATCATAGGAGGCAAAATCCTTAGGTTTAACCCATTAACGAGCGTTCCCCTGGCACTTGAGGTAAGATTCTTGGTGGTGCTTGAAGCTCTTAATAAATGGTTTGGTTTCTATGGGTCGTATTCTTCATTGTTTGCCTTTATGATGCTTTTCTAATCTTGATTTAGCTACTTGCAACTCATATTGGTTTACTATCCCCTTCGAACATGTGTTGAATGTAATTTCACCTTATCATCTTGAATTAAATGGTCTGACCATTTTTAAAAATTACAAAGATAGTGAGCTTTTAAATCTAATTAGTCATTGTGACTTGTTAAATTTGAATCCAGTAATGAAGTAGAAAATTAACTAAACGGGGTAATTATCGTGTAAATTATTCAAAAACAAAAAAATCAAGTAAGCAAACATATCCAACAATAAAAAGATCTAGCCACCAAATAAGGTGGTACCTTTATTCAAAGTTGCAAGTACTAAGAGATATTAGCTTCATCTTAGAAGAAACAGCTTTCTAAAACATAAATTGCTTCAAAGTACCTTCTCTCACCAACTCCAAGAATAAATTCATATGAACATGATCAAAGTGACCTCTAACTCTCAAACATAATATACTCTCTCACACTCACTCGAAAAAGTAATAGTAGGATAAGAAAACAAGAGAATTCAAGCCGGTAGAACCCCTACTCCTCTCTACCCCTCTAGCCTTCATAGAATAGGCTTGGAGGGTGTACAAATAACATCATTATGTAGAAAAGAGGCAACATCACTATGTCTAAAAAACAAGTGAGAAAAGCAACCCTCGAGTGGGATGCATGAGCAATATAATGAAAAACCATCATACATCCCACTAAAAATAGGACTCGCACCCTAAGTCACGACACGAGGACACAAGACACAAATCCTCGAGTGTCCGGTTTTCACCCCGAGACACATTAACCCCAAAATAGTGCAGCACCGTAACCCCAAAACAAGACACGTTTGGACATGTTATATATATATATATATATATATATATATATATATATATATATATATATATATTTATTTATTTATTACAGAAATTCATGATACAAATTCATTGATTCAAACATAGATCTTCATCTAGATGTAAGTTTTACAAAATAACATTATGCATAAAAATACAATTGTGACATTAATCCAATGATCCAATGTTTGAGAAAGACAAGATACCATTTGTTTTCTCATTAAGTCATCAAAATCAAAATGTGTTACATAGGTAGTAGAAATGTCAATGGCAAATAGAAATAGCAAATACAAAACAACTACAAGCCTCATGGCGATGGGTAGCTCATGAGTCATCAATCCTCATCATCAAAATCAGCATCACCGTCATCATTATGGTCTTAACTGCTCTCACTCTATTGCATCCTCCTCCTCTCTTGCTGGCCCTTGTTCTCTTGTGACATATTTCCACAAGGGATATATTTGTTATCTTGGCGATGTTGTCTTCCCCAACAATTGAAGTAGTTTCTTCCAGCTTCACTTCCAATAGGAGGAACCCTTGCAGACCCCTTATGAAATTAGAACTAGAGGGGCATCTCCAATATTCTTCCCCTTGCTTTTCCCCTTCCCTACTGCCCTTGTTTGAGCCATGAATGCTGTAAAAAACATAAAGAGGAAGTGCACAAATTTGCACAAAAATTGCACATGCAAATTGTTGGAATAAAAATGTATAAAAAATAGTGAAAAAATGCACTTACCTGTTGCTTGAATCACCTCCAAAATGCTCCCACACACTTTGCTCTTCGCTCCACACACCCAGCAAACCCACATCAAGAAAGAGTGAAATGTGAAGTTGGAAATGGGCCAAAGCGGCCCTTTATGGGCCACATGGCACTCATAAAAGCCAAACAGGTATCTCTCATAATCGAGACACGATGGTGATACAGTGAGACATGATCCGGAGGACATGTGTCCCTCTGAATCATGTCTGATTTGATCGATTCGAGACACAATGGGGCTGAGGAAGAATCCGGTTTCATAGGACTCCATATTTGTGTCTTGCTCCTAAAATAGGTATGAGAGAGTACCGCTCTGCCTCTCCAAGAATAACCTCTAGGGCTCCTCAAATAATTCATGTGCCTTCCAGGGTATATGAATATTATTTTCTTGTGAAATTGAAGCCAAGAAAAGCTTTTTTTAACTCCAAATATATCATCCTAAAGTCATGTGCTCCATCTGCACTCCCATTCCTAGGCCACAAAAGGCATGTATAGATAAGAAAAGTCACAAATGCCCTCTCAACCCATGGGCTTCTAAGTAATAATAGCAAGTGCAAATAAGGTATTGGTTCGCTTTCCCAGCAATAGATTCTCAAGAACCAATAACTAACCAAATTCTAAAGCTAGAGTTTGAATCAGCGCCTACTCAAAACCTTTGGTCCTCCGCCTTAGTCAATTCTAAAGTTTGAATCTCGCCTACTAAAAACCATTGGTCCCCTGTCTTAGTCAATTCTAAAGTTTGAATCTCACCCACTCAAAATCTTTGGTCCCCTTTTGAACGTGTGATTTCGAAGCACTAGATTCTTAAGCACCAATACCGAGTCAATTTATGCTGTTTGGGAATTTTTCCTGTACAGAACCTGGGGTCTACTAGATGTGTGATTCCAAGTACTTGTGTCCTTGGCTCCAGAACTTGCTAAAGTTCTAATGTTTTGAACTTTCCTACTCAAATCCCTTGGTCCCCTCTTGGATGTACGATTTTTGAGAACTTCGTTGACAGTATCAAATTCTAATGTTCCTGCTTGAAACTCCAATTTCTGACCACTATAATCTCAAGCACCAAATATGAATGGCTAATAGCCTAGAGTGAATCAATAGCCAAGATCGGTTTTTCATATACACATTTCTTTCTGAACAGCAACGAAATTATAGTAAATTCAATAACAATTGACATACTGGTACAAAAATCAAATAGCTACGTTCTAATACACAGAAATACTTTAAGACTTTGTGATTGCCAGCCTGAAAGTATAACGCATTACAATAAAACCAAAATTAGCATTATTAGCATTTTAAATTAGACTGACTGGAACAGTTATAGATGTACCTCTTGACCATTATAACTATTGGTGCAGGGAGTGTCATATGTTAAGTTGGGATCTCAAAGTGACCTGAAAATATCAACGACATAAAACATGAATAGCATTATAACTATTGGTGCGGTGTTCATATGGTGAGGTTGGGACCTCATGTGCGGTCAAAATATCAATGACAGAAAAACTTATGAATAGCATTATAACTATTGGTGCAGGGAGTGTTCATATGTTGAGTTGGGATCTCATGTGACGTCAAAATATCAATGACAGAAAACATGAATAGCATTATAACAATTGGTGCACGGGGTGTTCATATGTTGAGGTTGGGGATTTCATGCTTGACCTGAAAATATAAATGACAGAGACATATTCAGCTAAATGAAAGAAACCTTCGGCTTGAGGCCTGCATACCATTAAGAACCAAATGTATTTGATCTTATACACTTCAAAAGATGATTAAAATAACCTCCACAAAAAACATATGCCTTACAATTTGGATTAAGATTAATCAATATCATAGAATGTTGTCTAAGAAAAAAAACAACGGTATTGTAAAGCCCAGTAAACAAATCAAAATGGCATCAAAAATGACTAGAACATGTATATCAATAAGATATACTTTATAAAGGTATCTATCTTGTTAAGAAGCAACTCCTATATTCAAGACTGCATAATGAATGTTGATGCAACAATGGGTTTCCCCATTGCAATTATAACTAGTTTGAAAACCAAGGTTCGCTCTAACATATCAATTTTGACCTCTGGTGGGCAGCTTGTGAAAGTGAGCTCCATTGCCTGGGATAGAAGACTTCATTTGACGCCCCAACAATGTGTCAGAAAAGGTAACTCGTATTTTTTTCAGGTTTGTACCATATTGCTTCCTCTGGGAGAATGTTCTGATTGTCAGTCTTGAATTTCCATGGTTCTCTTCTATGTATGTAATTCTTCCAAGCCATTCATTCTGATTTTCTTCCCTCCAGGCATCAAATTAACCTGGCTGTTTTCATTGCATTTGACACAACTCTACTACTTCCTTTATAGGCATGAACTCATGTAAGTCTGCACAATCTGTAAATATCACTGCTTCAGTGCTCAAATCCATGAGATGGTCTGGTTATATTTTGATCCTGCAATTCCATCTTACTACCCCTGCATTTCCAAAGTAACTTGTCTGGTTGTCAACTCATCCAGATCGCATTCACCCAAAATTAAGATAATTACATAATTGTACAAGCAAGCTCATTATTGCAGGCATATTTGGGATAAGAGAGTTCTCACAAACAACTTGTGGTATAGAGTTTCAATGCTTTGGAACAGAAGGCTGCTTTTGATGTTAAAATTCACTAAACCCAGTAACTGGTTACCTCCTTCAATTATTTCATCGCTTCTAGAATGAGCTAATGTGGCATGCTAAAATTCCAACCTATGCTAGAATTTGCAAAAATATAACATTGTCTTGCAAGTGTAAAAATAATATAGCTCCTTCAACTTCCCATTTTATGCTAGAAATATATGTAATAAACCTGGCAATTTTCATTGACTTCCAATTCCAAGTTTCAACTTGGCTGTTTTATTTATGTAGTTAATCCCCATCCTGACACAATAGGTTTAACCCAACTTGTATATTCTGCAGCTCCATTCTTCTCAAGCATGGCTATGGCTTGGGAAATTTGTTCCTTTCATTTCACTTTCATTCCAGCCAGTTGCCTTCTTGTTATCCCAACCATTCTCTTCCTTGCACATCAAGCATTTAGGAGTGGGATGCTCCTTGCTTAAACCTTTTCCACTATCCCATCCTGCAGTTACCAGTGTCAGTTTGTAATGATCCGGTAACGAGGTTCAGCAGTATAAAGGTCAAGCAACATTACAAATATGTGTATAACATAAGAGTGAAACTATAATACCCAGTCCAAAATGGCCTTTCTTTATCTTGAATCTCAGTTGCATGACTCTTAATATCAAATGGAGTTAGTGTCTCTTGAGCTGTATCTGGCATCTTTTCAGTGTCCAGATTTTCTGATTCAGAGTCATCTCTGTCTGGCAAATCAACATCTAACAGCTGTTCTACGTTACAATCAATCACATCAATGTATATGTCGAGGTCAGGAGGAGGTAAGTGACAAGAATGCCCATTATATTTGGCCCAATATCTTTCCTTGGCAACGTGAAAAGCCTCTTCACCTGCAGAATTATTCCAATTAAGCACAGAGTCGTAACAACTTATGTACTCTTTTGCCTTGCAAAGTTCTTTCCATGGTAGACCAACAGAGTCGCAATACTCCTTCTCCCAAGAGGGTACAATTGGTTTCCAGACTTCTGATAACATGACCAATCAGAGTTAGACTGAGATATGATATCATACACATAATCATCACTACCCTGTCCACCAATAAAGAATCCACAAAAGAATCGCATAATTTAAAAAATAGTAGTTTTAATCATACTAGCAACAGATAACACAAAACTATTCTTTTTAACCTGATAACCAACGGCAGAAACCTAAAACAAAACTTTGTAATTTCCAACAAAGATCACTCATAGGTGATGCATACACTAATAGCAGATACACTACAAGAATGATAGAATCTGATATAAACCCCAAAAGAAAACCAACGTAGTATTCACTTCACACCACCAATGATTATGAAAAATACCAAAAATATGAATAGATTTTGGCCCACATTTTCAACCCTATTCACCAATAGCACATATATGTCAAAGGTTGCAATCAACACCTTTAGATCAAACTACTAATGGTACCCATCACAAAGCACCACGCAAGTTAGTGGTAGAGCAAACACTTGTTTAAAGGGCAAGTTTTCAATTCAATTCCTAGCCTGTAAATTTTTTACCAATGTGTGTGTTAAAGGGGGTGACAGGTTGGGTTTCAGAGGTAGCAATCCGCAACTTTATATTGAATCTTAAGGGTTCCTGTCATGAAGGGGCATCTATCTCATTGACAGAGCAGCTAATTGCTTGAGGACAACTCTTAGGTTCAATTCCTATAGCTTGTCTAGTTTTCAACAATATATATCTATATATAGACACACCACAACCCTGAAAAATCCATAGAAATTTCAACACACAAATAGTATGATTTTCTACCCAACTTGTCATAACCACGTACACTTAGAAAACACAAACCAATATAAAATACCTAGAAAGATCATAACTTTCAAGTTTCAACCCAATTCGAAAAACTAGCAATTTCCAGCTCAACCACCATTAACAAAGACCCATTTATCTCATAACTTTCAAGTAAATTCACCATTTAGAGATAAATTAATGAAATAGATATTCCAAAAAAAAATTATAATTCTCAACTCAGTAGCACTCATGCAGAGGCACCCGGATTGCTATCCAAAAAAGAGCCAGTACTGCAGATATGTTAGTAGTCTACACAAAACAGATAGCAGTGGACACATATACTTAGGTAAATTGAGGGCTGTAATGGAAGCAATTAGAGTATGTCTGAGATTTAGGCTTGAAAAGAGTGGTAGTTGAGGAAGAATCCCGAATTGTAATCAGGATATGCAAAGATTAAACTCTTCTCCGGACTGGAAGCTCGAGTCCCAAAGCAGATAGATCTGGTGTTCAACCAAAGTTCAAACACCACCCCAGCGCAATAACATCACCAACCTGGCAATAAACTGTGATTATGGATGAGTAATCTAGTCATTATTTTCATTCTATACTTTACACCTGAAAATTTTCTGAGGCTTGCCATTTTCATGCTTTGGTCTGAACCTAAGTCGCATGGTTTGGGGTTCAAGTTCAGGTTCAAGAATGATTGGGTTCAATTCAAGTTTGAATTTTTTTATGAGGTTTGGATGAGGTTTGCCATTTGTTTCATCTATTTACATTTTCTATAAATATACAGATATTAACTTTAAAATGAAATATAGCACAAAATAGTAAGAAATCAACATCAATAGACAAAAAAAATGCTATCATGGACTTCGAAACTGCAAGGATGGACTACAAGTGTGAGTTGTAGCCTGTAACATGACATTATGAGCTTGAACCATGGAATTGGTCAATGACCCAGAGGTTTGATGAGGCTTGCCAAACCTCAAAGAAAATGTCAGGTTTGCCAAATTTTGGATGGACTACAAGTGTGAGCTGTGACATGATGTTATGAGCTCGAACCATGGAATTGGTTAATGACCCAGAGGTTCAATGAGGTCTGTTAAACCTCAAAAAAAAATCAGGTTTTCCAAATTATGAACCTCAAAGTTGAAGTTCGGAAAACCTTGTGACATAGGCCTGAACTATTTTCAAGTTGGCACTTGGGAGATTGTGGCAGGTTAAAGGAAGGAAAGGAGGCCCAAGGGCAAAGACTCAAAATTCTCCATAGCAGACCTATTGACTTAGAAAGGCTCTTGAACAAGGGTTGCAGAGATGATTAAGATGGGATCGAGCCTTGCATGGGACGCCCACCCTGGTTACTAGGGAAGGATAGACTTGAAATGAGAAGGCAATCGGGTTTCGTAGACAGTCCATCCAAGCCGGAGATCCACAAATCACTGGCTGGAATTGTGGGGAGCCTTATGAAGGGAATGGAGGAGAAAATGGCTTCCAAATCTAAGCTTAGAGAAATGATGTAGGAAATCAGGAAGGAAGCCATGGCAAAGCTCCAAGAGATGGTGTGGAAGGGTAGGTAATTGAGATGAGCTGCAGACGTTGAGAGAACAATGGAACACTGATGTGAGTTGGAACCACTTCATGCATTCAACTCGAGACCACGCTGTGACAGAGATGGTTATCATAGAGATGAAGTTGGAATCGAGACAAACTGCAAACATCAAGAGGAGAATGGAACATTGATGTGAGTTGGAACCACTTCATGCATTCAACTCGAGACCACGTTGCGAAAGAGATGGTTATCATAGAGATGAAGTTAGAATTGAAATAAACTACAGACATCAAGAGGAGAATGAAACACTGATGAGAGTTGGAACCACTTCATGCGTTCAACCTGAGATCAGGCTGTGACAGAGATGGGTAATTGAAAGATGTTGGATATTACCAGCTAGAAGAGGATAATTGAGGAGGTGGGAACACTACTACAAGCAAAACCCATGCCTGGGTGTTCTGCACTCCCCTTAGTTCAGACAACAATGACAAACTCTAGCAACCACAACAAAGACACTCCTCCAAAGACCAATAAGTTTCCCTTCGGTTTATAAGTAGTCACAAGGTTTCTCTTTGCCTTAAGTATTTGCCAATTTTGTTAATATTTTTTATACTTCTAGTCCCTGTTTTTCTGTAAAGGGGTTTGCCGAATTAGTTAAAAATTTTGAAATTTGTAACTAATTTGGCAAACCCCTTTGGAGGAGTGTCTATGTTGCAGTTTGCCAAATTTTGAACCTCAAAGTTGAAGTTCGGAAAACCTTGTGACATAGGTCTGAAATATTTTCAAGTTGACGCTTGGGAGATTGTGGCAGGTTAAAGGAAGGAAAGGAGGCCCAAGGGCAAAGCCTCGAAATGCTCCATAGCAGACCTATTGACTCGGAAATGCTCTTGAACAAGGGTTGCAGAGATGATTAAGATGGGATTGAGGCTTGCATGGGATGCCCATCCTGGTTACTAGGGAAGGATAGACTTGAAACGAGAAGGCAATCGGGTTTCGTAGACAGTCCATCCAAGCCGGAGATCTGCAAATCACTAGCTGGAATTGTGGGGAGCATTATGAAGGGAATGGAGGAGAAAATGGCTTCCAAATCTAAGCTTAGAGAAATGATGCAGGAAATCTGGAAGGAAGCCATGGCAAAGCTCCAAGAGATGATGTGGAACGGTAAGTAATTGAGATGAGCTGCAGACGTTGAGAGAACAATGGAACACTGATGCAAGTTGGAACCACTTCATGCATTCAACTCGAGACCACGGTGTGACAGAGATTTTTATCATAGAGATGACGTTGGAATCGAGACAAACTATCGACATCAAGAGGAGAATGGAACATTGATGTGAGCTGGAACCACTTCATGCATTCAACTCGAGACCGCGCTGTGACAGAGATGGTTATCATAGAGATGAAGTTGGAATCGAAACAAACTGCAGACGTCAAGAGGAGAATGAAACACTGATGAAAGTTGGAACCACTTCATGCATTCAACCTGAGATCAGGCCGTGACAGAGATGGGTATTGGAAAGATGTTGGATATTACCAGCCAAAAGAGGATAATTGAGCAGGTGGGAACGCTACTACAAGAAAAACCCATGCCTAGGTGTTCTGCACTCCCCTTAGTTCGGACAGCAATGACAAACTCTTGCAACCACAACAAAGACACTCCTCCAAAGACCAATAATTTTCCCTTCTGTTTGTATGTAGTCACAATGTTTCTCTTTGCCTGAAGTATTTGCCAATTTCATTAATATTTTTTATACTTCTAGTCCGTGTTTTGTTCTAAATGGGTTTGCCAAATTAGTTAAAATTTTTGAAGTTTGTATACTTCTGGTCCCTGTTTTTCTGCTAAGGGGTTAGGTCAAACCGCTACTTTCTATAATTTAATCTTCTGTCAATATAATATTTTTGACCCAACAGAAAAACAAAAAGCACCAATAAAGCTTGTAAAATACAATCCAGTCCCCATTAAACAAACATGAAGACATAATGAATTAAAATAGCTGCAAAAGCAAAAGCACCTTTCTCATCGAACAAACAAAGACTGATGAGAGTTGGAACCACTTCATGCGTTCAACCTGAGATCAGGCTGTGACAGAGATGGGTATTGAAAAGATGTTGAATATTACCAGCCAGAAGAGGATAATTGAGCAGGTGGAACACTACTACAAGAAAAACCCATACCTGGGTGTTTTGGACTCCCCTTAGTTCGGACAACAATGACAAACTCTGGAAACCACAACAAAGACACTCCTCCAAAGACCAATAAGTTTCCCTTCTGTTTATAAGTAGTCACAAGGTTTCTCTTTGCCTGAAGTATTTGCCAATTTCGTTAATATTTTTTTTACTTCTAGTCCCTGTTTTGTTGTAAAGGGGTTTGTCAAATTAGTTAAAAATTTTGAAATTTGTATACTTCTGGTCCCTGTTTTGCTGCTAAGGGGCTAGGTCAAACCTCTACTTTCTGTAATTTAATCTTCTGTCACCGCTACTTTCTGTAATTTAATCTTTCTGTAATTTAATTTTATTCTCAAATTCTGGAGCATCCGAGATGTGGACTAGGGTATCGACTCCATCCTCGTGATCCTTGACATGCCCTGTATATTCCTCATCACTTACTAATCTTAGAAAACAGAGAACCAGAACCAGAACAGTAAAACAAAAGCAGAACAGAAACAGTGTTCCATTGCTTCTCTGTGGCGAAGGATCGAACCCCGGCAAGTAAAACCCAAAACCCACCATGGATTCATACGATCTCGCTTAAATTTTGGGCACACGCAATATTTAAGGTGGTCATTCCATTGAACCTGCATTATGATCCGTAGCATCAACCCAATGTAATATATATTTGGATATATACAAATAATCAAAGGATCGCCATTGGAGGTGAAAAAATCAACATTGGAAATTTCTTGTCATCCAACGCTTTGTGTTTCAAAAGGGATAATTTTCAATCCCTTTCGTGGGGAAAATATACTCGTACTTTAGACCTCCATTCATTTTCATAGCTTGTGGTTTGTACCATTACATGCAGAGAGTATTTGAGCATTATTGTGCAACGAAATTCAACCATTAGATAGGTTAATATTTATTTGTTGGGCTGGTTCAAATTGGCATGGCTTGTGCTTTTGTACAAGCCAGATGACAATAAATATAGAGTTGGATGGTCACTGCAAATCCAGAGGAGGCATCTTAGGTGATGACATGGGGTTGGGCGTTTGAGGTATTCTAGTGCTGCTAGAACAGTGACTGGGCAGGAAAGTGGAAGATCTTAGAAAACAGAGAACCGGAACCAGAACAATAAAACAGAACCAGAACAAAAATAGTGTCAGAAGTAAAACGATGAAGAAAGAAAGGGCATTACATGTACATTGGGTGAAGATAATTACGGGTTTTAAGAAGATGAGAACGGTTCATTAGTGCAGATCGGTGAGAAGAAATTGTAAATTGGAAGGCGGCATTGTGGAAGTCGGAAAAAGACGGCATTATTTCTGAATCTTCATCGTTTCTGGACTACAGTCGAGAAAAGGCGGCATTATTTCTGAATCGGTTGCAGTTGGAAGTCGGAGTTTGAAGTGGAAGTCGGAGATTCATCGTTTCTGGACTGCCATGACCGGTGCGAGATTTGGTGTATACAGCAGTGTCGACGGTTAAAACTCCCAAGGGACGGTGTTAGCTAGACATTAAAAATGTTGACGATGACGATGAAGAAAGAAAGGGAATTACCCTATTTTCCGTGTGAAGATAATTCTGGGTTTTCTCGAAGATGAGAATACCATTAGATTCTCGTAGAATCAAAGGAGAAGAACAATATGGCATTGTGAAGCTGTGAAAAAGGTGGCATTATTTCGAATCTCATCGTTTCCCGATCACACGGAAAAGGTGGTGACATTAATCGTTGTAGGAAGTCGGAATGAAGTATGGTCGTAGATTCATCATTTCTCTGGACTTCCACGCATCGGTCGCAAGGGATTTGGGATGAACAGTCATGCAATGTGTGTCAAAATGAGGTTAAAACTCCTAAGTGGACAAAATGTTAGCTAGACATTAAAAATGTTGACGATGAAAAATGCATTTCTTTCAAAAGAGATTCACTCTTGGCCTAAATATGTAATAAACGAGACAAATAAATGTATTTATTTAATCATTTAATTTGTTTTTGTTGGTTAAATAGATGTTATAATTTATGGGTTTTGGATCCAGAAATGTCTTATTTATTTAATTGCTCATTTATCATCAATAATATTTTCATCCAAAATGTGACATACACATATATCAAACTAAAAAAAATTACTTCTTACAATATTCAAAACCAAACTTACTAATCTATACCAATTCTTTATAAAAAAACTCTAGCCTTAATCAACATATGACTTTATCCTATCGCCGACCATGGAAATTTTTGTCATAATATATGATTTGGTTTAATACTTAATGTATTAAATCGATGGCATCAAACTTTAATGTTGCATATGATTTTCCACTAGCATACGGCAAGAAATTTTTAACGTTGATACAACTGAGATAAAACTGCCACGTCAAGGCGATTAAATGCGGCAGGTATTGGTTAATAAAAACACTGGATAGATGTGAGATTCAGCATGATATTTTGCATTTTTCGATGATCTCGCTTGAGATCTTCACCATCGAGTTTTTTCTGATCGACGGTAGTCATTTTAGATAGAAATTACCTTGTTAATCCTGCCAACCCTAGACGTCCCCAAATTTTTTCACTATTCTTGTGTTTAGATCTTCCACTCTAAGTGTTGTCACCACTGTGATTTTCTTCCAAACTTTGGCTCCACCATTATTGATACTTCCACTGTGATTTGGGAAGACCTCAGAGGTGAAGCACCCACTGGCTTGGCAGCATGATGATTTTGAAGTCCCATTTGCAGAACGCAGTGAGCTATAAGCGGAATGAGACCTCTTTTTTCGTGGCTTCTCTTGCCATTTCAGCTCCTGTGCTCCTCACCGTAGCTCGGGTAAAAATAATTCCGCTTCCATGCCTTTCAAAGTCTTTTCCTATGCATACAAATTCTCAAGGTTTAAACTATAAATTCGAGTTCCTTATCCACTTTGTTTCTTGGTGTTAAAGGATTTTGGTACGAAGGTTAATTTGTCATGGGGAAATCTTCTTTCCACAGGTAATAACTCTATCGAATTCCTTAAATCATTTTAACACATATTTCCTTATTTGAATAACAACACTCTTAGCATCTTCGAAAGTTTTGCTTACTATTTACTTTACATGGATATCTGCGACAAGTTTTCTATTGCACCGTGGGCGGCTCTCCTGCTTTGAAATAACACTTTGAAAATTCCATTTTCTTTGGCACAATGTTAATACGTCTTGCTCACCACTAGGTACTCATATTGTTTGCGCTTAGACTCAGAAGCCCCTCAGTCTCGGGTGAAATATTCTAGTAATTTTGGGGTTTAGAAACTCAATTCTCGGCTCTGTCTATGGAGTAAAATATTTACATTATTATACTTTCGTTCAGTTTATTTATATTGTAAATTTAAGATACATATTCCAGCCCGAACCCTTGGGCCTCTGATAATCCTTCCCTCTCCGAGTCTTAATTGCTGTAACATTTCTCTGTGTTTTTATTATGAAGAGTTCTCTACTTATTATTCATTTTGTTATCCAACAAAGTTGAACGTTATAAAGATTTACTTTTGGAACCATTTTGCTTTGCATTTGGACTATATGTAAAAAATTTAGACACTGTGGCTTATTCAATTTTTAATGGAATATGAAGTTTTATTTTACAACATGTGAACATGCTCCAACCCTATTCTTTGATTTGTTTACTTTGCTGGGTTCGTATGAATTGTCAATACATAAATATGCTCGTTATTTGGGTCTTAACCCTATTTACTAGGAAATATCTGTTACTATTTACAATGGTTTAAATTTTTAATCTTTGTTTCGTTGCTTACGACACATATATCTCTATCTATTTTATTTTATCAAATTTAGGTCTCAGTGACCGGACCACCTCACATCCTCGTCCGTGTATAGTCTTGTTAGAGAAGGCGTCACGTACTGGGCTGGCATTTTGTCTCATGCCCATAACCAAAAGCCCTCACAATACTAATTAATTAGACAGTGATTTTTCTAAATGATTCCACTTGTCAGTCACGGTAGTTTATAATTTTTAAAAAAATTATTCCTCTATCATTAAGTTTCTTTATTTCAGATATTTTGTTTACTGCTTGACAGATAAAAACTCTTTTCTACAAGAAAATTACTTTGTTCAGTTGTTTAATTTTTCCTAGTTCTGATAATTTCTTTTGATATTTAACTGCTGTAACATCAAAGAAACTCACAGATAATATTTATTTCTCTAATAGGATTGTACACAGAACTATTCTACAACATATTATATAAGTAATCAAAGAGTCTACAAATATTTTTGGAAGTTATTATACTTCACCATTTGTCACTTTTCCATAACAAATAAAATGTTTCGAGAGATAAACATTTTTCTCTTAAAATTAAGCAATGAATAACTATGTTTGAAAAGCTTGTAAACAACCATCTTATCTATACAGTTCTAAAATAAAAGGCACTTATCTGAACGAGTATTTGCCTATTGGTGTCCACCTAACCTTTAAGAGAGGCAATAACATCCTCTTCTTACCCCCGTGCTCCACTCCTGAAGAGGTACAGGTTGACATTAGAGTTTTATGTTGTGACCTCAGGACTCAAAGTCCAGTTAGTGCCAATAAACTTCAGTACAATGCTCAGTGATTTCCAGTGGTCTCTACGAGCTCAGGAAAATCTTCACTCCCTCCTTAGCCCAGCCCATGAACAAAACCCATTTTCCTCACTGGGATCAGTCTCTTATCCCTAAAGGAACTGTTCAAAATGTCCAACCACCTTTCAGTTCTTGGAAAACATTTACCATCAGCCTTTTACTTTTACTTTCCATAACTAATTTTATTATTCACAATTAAAAAGAAAATTAATTTTTCCAACAAATATATTATTTGTCTCAATCTTTTTCCTTAAACAAATAATAATATGTCAATTAATTAATTAGCCACTAGTTAACCTTAAATGCAGTTGTCACACAAAAAATAAATATAATAAATATTATTAAAATACATTAATAAAATGTCATATTATTGAGAACCCTTTAAAACTATGTATAAAGCTTAAAATGTTGTGAAATAAACACACAGTAATTATTTTAGCATGTTGAATACTTTTTTACATTACTTATTACACTATATTTCCAATCATTTTGATATACATTTATTATTATTTTTCTAATATTTATAAATTAGATATATATTTTTTAATGAATAATTTTTAAAAATATTTTTCAACAATAAAATTGTTTATACATTTAAAAATATTTTTTATATAATAAAAAATTATTGATTATTCAACCATTTGCAAACTATAACCGTTTTTTTAATTGCTTGCTCAACAATTTACAGAGTAATAATAGATACACTATAACAATACTGTCAAAATTTCAATCACATCATTAATATATTTGTGTTATTATTTCAAATTCGTTTACACGATTTCTTCATCATTCATATTCATGTAATTATTTTTGTATATTAAATGGAAATTTCAACAATGATTTTGAACTAGATGAAAACCACGTATATCATGTACAAAACTACATAAAACTAATAAGTGATCAACAAATTTTAAACTTTTTATACTTTTCCTAACGATAACAATAAGTAGGCTATTTACCAACTAGGTGAGGAACACCTTTATGGTCTACAAAACTACATTCAACTAATAAGTGACTAGAACATCTTAAAATTAGTATATTATATGTAGCGATAATAATAAGTAGGCTATTGACCAACAAATAATATGGGGATTATTTCTGATAGTTCATTCTCACCCCACTTTTCACGTAATAACATGAAAGAAAAAGAGAATTTATAGGAGTTACGTTAAACATGAGTACACTTAATAGCAGCAACACGTCAAACAATGGCAGTCAGCGTAGCAATCTGGATCTGCACATCCTATGACGAGGCCATTGAATAAAAAAAATACTAGGCATCGGAACACCCACGGCCTTCTCCAACTTCAATTCGTCATGTAACTTTACGGGATGAAGCATTGAATGAAATTCACCTTCACCTACGGTTTAAAAAATATTAAATTTATTTCTGAACTACGAAATTATTATGAAAATTTACACCAATGTTAAATACTACCTTGTGCATCATTTTGGACATCTGCTGCTTCAAAAAGCACTGCAACAAGTGAAAAACATATTAAAGTGATCAGTATAATCCTAGATCCATAAATATTTTTTAGCTATTAATAAATACCTATGAGGGGTAAATCCAAAGAATTAATTTATACACAGACGTGCTTGGAATGTTTCTGGTTTGGTTTTCTTTGCAACTATACTAGGTTTCATAATTTATTTAAGGAACTTACTAGATAGTTACCGTGTAACCCTCATTTTCGTGATTGTTCCTACAAAGGTGACATTTTAACTTTTTCCACACTATCCATCGGTAAAATCCTTCATCACATTGATACCCTGACTCAGGGCTACTCCATACCGATTCCATGTGGAATGAGAAGTTGTCATCTTTAATTGATAAACTTAGCTTTACCCTCTATCCTTCCTTGTTAAGGATGACTATATGTACGTAGTCCCTATAGGGTTTTACATATGTATAAAAATGCACATAAAGAAACATCTCCAGTATTATACATCCTCACCATTACACATGGTGAACATTACCCTTTAATAATATCGTCACATTTCCTAGCCCAACAATTTATTGTAAGTAAAAATAGTAAGCCATTACAGTAGGTAAATACGGGAAACCAATTACAATAAGTAAATACATTCAGCCAAACACATTTAGCGAATTCATCCCTTCCATCATTACAATAGTTAAACACAAGGGTTTTCCTTGATATAATTTATTACAGAACAACTTGAACAATTGGAAGCCCATTCCTTTCAACAGAGTTAAATCTAGAAAAACACATACATGTTCAAGAATGAAATACATATTGAAGAGAAGCTTATACAATAATTCAAGGGGGATGGGACAAATCCACTGAACCTTGGGAAGGTAAATTCCATTCACTACTCCCCCCAGCTTGAACTCGAGAATAGTACACAATAATAACCAATTTAGAGTAAGGTAATAGGCATTAGGAAACAACATTCTAGCCTAATACTTGTTGATCTATGTATATACAAAAATTCTCCATTAGCTCTAGTTCACATCAAGATTCCCTCCTTGGTAGCATCCTTCCCAATTTCATAGACTTCTCTCTTTTCTTTTAGTAAGATCCAAAAAATAATAACCCCTTATTGCCATTGAGATCCTTCCTTATTTCCAGGGAAGAGAGGGGTACCTGCTTCTAATTGAATATGTTTATCAATATTCCCTCTTGAATTCCAAAATTCCCATAAAAAAATAATATTTGATATATAGACAAAAGTTTCACTAGGTTTCCCATGAGCCCCATATACTATATTATTGAATGATTCAAGTAACATAAATGAAAGTAACTCAAATATCATCCTGGGTGGTACATACCCCCCGCGCCCCCCCCCCCCTCGGTGAAACACCATCCTCCATATTTACTGTTTCCCTTGTCACATGTCAGGGTAAGCTTATTTCAAAAGGATTTCATTTTCCCAATTAGCCTCCTCTGGGCTAAATTTCCTACATTGCACTTGAACCTGGGTGATAGGTGAGGTGCCCCATCATTAGGTATATTTTAAGGAGTTAAAATTCCATACTTTAGTTGTTAAGTTACCTCTATAAAACATTTATTTACATTTTATCATATTATGCTTACTAGGAACAGTGTAGGATGTTTGTCATGGATTGTTGCCTAATCTAAATTAATTACAGGAAATAAAGCTATTTTTGAGATATTTTCCACCTAAGGGCTCATAGGATATAGCAAGGAGATATTGTAGGAGGTTTTCCCACCTCCTTAACTCTCTCAATCAACCCACATCACATCGAGATCCCTCCCAACATCTCAAAGGAAAAGGAATCCAAGCAAAGTGACAGTTATGAGGAGCCAAGCTCCAATTTATCAAGATCAAGTAGGACTTATTCCTACTTTTCCAGGAGTTGTTGGTAGCTACCCATTTGTATAAATAAGCATATGAACAAGCTCATTAGGATCCAAAATTTTTATATCTAAGTAGCTCTTGAGCTCTTATTTAGTATTACTTTTGATTGACATATGATGTACTACACCATTTTATGTAATGATAACGAGAATTTTCTTGTTGCATTACTGATTTAGTCTGAGATGGATGATGATTTTGGGTTAGGCCCCAATCCATTAGCTAAGTCCATATTGTATATTTATATTGTCTCTTTATGTTTAAACATCATTTTTAGTCTATTTACATTCTAGTAGCATAAAAATCCATCAAAATTTTGATTGTAACATCTCTTCCTCACCTCTCTCATGGGAGCTTCAGGGGAAGGATCTCCCACCACAAATAAAAAGTATTTTGTTTATGATTTCTTAGAAAGGTAGATAGAGTGATCATGATCCTCATAATATGCTTACTGTAAGTTAGGAATTGGATTTGTGATGGATTAGATTTTAGCATAAACTAAGTAGGGCTTTCCCATTTAACTCATCTTTTCCACTTGGTAGCATGATAATTTGCAAATAATAAATGCATGATTGTGTGTAGGGATTACAGGGTTCTCTAAAGTTGTAGGGAAAGGATCCTCTTCATCGTATTCATCCTTCTTCTCTCCAACCTCTAAATCTGCCACTAAAACCCTATTTTGTGAATATACCTTCACCACCACCATGAGCATCCTTCCAAGTGAGAAAAAGCCTCCCAAGGGTTCTAAGTTTGGATAGTGGTCTTGGCCAGCTCTCTCTCACATAATTATAAATTATCCCACCTTTCCACACCTTTCTTGCACCTTTTCCACTGTAAAATCCTCTTGGGTTGTTTCCTATAGCACTTGAGGACATCCCATAGAAATTACAGGACATCCTGAAGCAATTTCCTGTAGTACTGTTGTAGGTCACCTTGTCACACCATTTTATATATTTTTTTCCTATTTAGTCTAGAATACGATTCACTTAACACACAACTATGAATCCATAGTTATAATATACTCTTAGGCTAGTCCAAAGCTCATTCATTCCTTGGTGCAAAAATAGAGTAGGCAATAGGGTTTCATTTCATTTTCAGAATTATAATGAATTCTTCATGAAAATACAAGTTGAATTAATAGTATATAGGATTTGGTTTGTTGTTTGATAAAGTGTGTGATGATAAAATAGTTTATTTACTGCAAATGAATAGATAACTACATGAATTCTTGTCATAGCATAGTTTCCTTTTTCTACAACTAGGTTAAATATTTATGCTTTACTTTCACTATCAATTGAAAGTATGATTTTTATATACATTCTCTTTTTCTTATAGAAATTGCATTAGATAGCTACAATTTAATCAAGTAGAATGAATGACCGAGAATTACTACTTACTAGAAGACCTAGTTGAAGGTGGCATGAGTAGAATCCATTTGTTGTGCATATAGCATTGCCACCTCTAAGTTTGTATGAACCCCAGGTTGATAAGTAAATTTGAGTAGCCCTTGGGAGTTATAGCACTCTTGGTGCAATACCAAGGAACACCACTTTTTTTCATCGTTTTCAGATAGGTGTCCAAGTAGATGCTTGTTTTATGCTTAAGAATTTTATTTTATTTTTTTGCATACAATTTGAAAAGAGAAAATGAAACAATTTTTTTTTCATTCATGCCTTGTAGGATTAGTGAAAATGAAATAAAATTTCAACCAAAAACCCCCACATCCCCACATAGGTAACCTTCATTCTTCGTTAGTGACTGTGAGTTAGAATACCCTCTAGGTGAGCAAGTTGAAAACTTTGAGGAACATATTGTGGAAGAAGAGGAAATTGCTTCACCTGTTCAAGATATGGCTGAGGAAACAACCCAAGGAGTCTTTCCGATCAGAGAAACCAATAGATAGATTAGGATGAAAAACATCAGCCCTTAATCCCTTCGACTCTTCCATGGCTTACGACTTGAGGACCCTGACACTTTCATGTCTGAGTTCTTTATTCTCTGTAGGAATTATGACTATGCCTCACATGAAAAAAAAAGATGAAATTGTTCCCCTATACCCTCAACGATACAACCTTGCATTGGTTCATGGGTATACATAGAGACAACATCACTACCTCGGCCCAAATGTAAGAGTCCTTCAAAAACAGGTACAAATACTATTTTAGTTCAAAAGAAACTAAGGAATAAATATTTAGGGTGACTCTAGGGCCTGATGAGTCTTTAGAAGACTATGAGGAAAGCTTTCAACTGAAATACAAGAAGGCCAATTGTACCCTTGATCCCACATCACTCAAGTTAGTTATTCTCTAAGGGATCAGGGAGAATATGTTGGAAATTGTCAACATGCTACGTGGAGGATATATCTATTAGTTGGACTATGATGACATCAAAATTATTTTTAGAAACCATTACAAGGAAGCTACAAGAAAGGGCAGAAGTAATCAAGTCTTGGTTAGTACCTCTTCCTCCACCTCATCGATCGAAAGTGGTATATGGAATATGTTAGAGGACTTCAAGAGTGAAATGTTGCATACATTTTTATTTGAAATGGATAACATGAAAATCAAAAGAAAAAAAGTGGAGTAAAAAATATACCTACCTATATTTTTCCCTAAATTCACAATAACGCACCATAGGAATGAATTCCCAATGAATGTCATAAAACGTTTCTTAGTCTATGAAGAAAATCATGAAATAGACAAATTTCCTTCCTTACCTAGACTAAAATTTGTATGCCAAGGGGTGGAATGTGGACCATATTAACACTGCTTTATAAATAAAAGGATCCCTCAAGGACCTCGACCATACCAACAGGGCATGCAAGGTGCAATTTATTCTTACTACAATTCAAACCAAAATGTACATGTGTAGCCTTGGTATTCTTCTACTCATCCATCATGACCCATACCTCCTTCTTGGCCTTATGCCCCTATATATCATCATCATCCTCTCAATAAACCATTTGAACTATATGCTCCCCAACCTCCTCACTAGAGAAACCCATCACAAGGGTGGATGCCTCAACTAAACCAACCTAGTGGTTTAGTGCCTCCACCACAACCTCAACCTTAACTCACACATCCTGCTCCACCTGATCAACCTAAGATGCCTGCTCAACCTAATCTGAACTCGAATAAAAAACATGCAGATCATGTCTACAGTGGAGAGACATCTTACCATTCCTACGCTATAGAGATACATGTGATTAATCTTAGGTATGGAAGAGTTCTACAACATAATCACCCACTATATCAACCTAAAGAGATTGAAGAGGAAAAGTAAGATATTACCCCTCAACTAAATCCACCTTCTTTTCCTCGGAGATCGATCCATCCTAGCCAACACACCCTAGAAGAGACCGAACTTCTGGGAGAATTTAAGAACCTATGTGAAAATATACTCCTTCTCTAGGATATTAAGGATGTTCCTATATGTAATAATATTATCAAAGATAATTTCTTCAAAAATACTTGGAGAAAGAGGAGAGACACCCCCAACATCAATGTTGTAGGCCAACTATTTGATTTGATGTCGGGGATAGTGATTTTCCCTAAGTACCTAGACCCTTGCAGTCCTGTAGTGGATGTACATGTTAATCGTATCATTATTCCTCATACATTGATTGATATTGGGGCTTCCATCAATGTGATTACCAAAGAAAAAATGTTGAAGCTCAACCTCCGAGGATCTTTGAGAAATACCACTATAGTTCTGCAAGTTGGAGATAGATACACAATAGCTCTTGAGGGATTTTGAGAGGATGTTATGGTCTCCATTGACTCTTGGAAGTATCCCACTAACTTCTTGGTACTTCAACCCAGAACTAAGTTTAATGGTTATTATCTCATTCTTGGAAGAGCTTGGTTGGCCACTGTCGATGCTTATATTAGTTGTAGCGCATGACCACGAGGACTGTGCCCTTGTAAAAATGACTATCATTATATCCTCTTTCCCAAAATTATATTGAACATGATTTACCTTTATGGTTGGAGGATGAAGAATATGAAGTCTCCCATGCAACACTATACCTTGTTTGGACCTTAGATGTTGTCATTAGAGGGGGGAATCCTCATGAAGAATATCTCATTGACATACCCTTCAAAACCAACACCCCGCTGCCATTGCACTTGATAAACTAGTGAGAGAATTTGAAATCATCCCTTGGATTGAGCTATTCTCAGTTGACTTAGTTCCCAAACCTGCAAATATTTTAGAATTTGGCTCATCTAAAACCTAAATATCAATCCCTCTCTCTCAAAAAAATATGAAGAACAATTGTGCCAAATACTAAGAGAGAACATAGATGATTTTGATTGGACTAAAAAGAAATGAAAGGGGTGCATACCTCTTTCTGCACACACCATATCTACATCATAGAGGCATGAAAGCTTGTGCGCCATCCCTAGAGGAGAATTAACCTAGCCTTGAAGGACATATTAAAGGATGAATTACAAAATATTTTAGATGCAGGGTTCATAATACCCATATCAAAGAGTGAATGGGTGTCTCCTCTTGTTTTAGTCCCCAAGAAGAATGGTAAGTGGAGGATCTGTGTTTCCTACAGAGAACTAAAAAAAGCCACAAAGAAATACCATTTCCATTCTCCTTTCATTAACCAATTATTGGATTGTACTGTAGGGAAAAACATTTTATCTTTCCTAGATGGATTCAATGGTTATAATCAGATCTAGATCAGCCTTAAAGACAAAATAAGACAACATTTCATGTCCTCCGGGAACCTTTTCTTATAGATTTCTTCCATTTTTCCTATGAAATTCCCCTGCCACATTTCATAGAGCATTCCTGAGCATTTTTTCTAAGCTTGTCCATGCCTCTCTGGAAGTCTACATGGATGATTTCACTCCCAATGTGTATGATTTCAAAGAGGCCCTCTATAATCTTGGTAACATCCTAAAAAGGTCCATTAAAATGCATCTCTCTTTGAGTCTTGCGAAGTGTGAATTATTGAGGAAAGCAGGGATTTTCCTTGGCGACTCCATATCTCAGGTAGAGATACGAGTAGACACAAATAAAAATTCCATCATAAAAAGGGTGCCTATTTGTTAGAAGCAAAGTGATGTTAGGTGTTTCTTGGGATTGGATGCTTACTATAGGAGATTAATAAAGGATTTTAGTAGGGTAGACTCACAATATTTGTCATTGCTAGTCAACAACTCTCAATTATGTTTTTCAGGTGTTTGTCAAGAAGCCTTTGAAATCATAAAGGAAAAGCTTACCATTGCCCCTATATTTCGAAGTACCAACTGGAATCTACCTTTCCATATCCATACTGATGCATCAGATAAATCTATAGGGGTAGATTTGGGATAATGGATGATAAGTTTCCCTATGCCATTTATTTCATCAGCAAAAATCTGCCAAAGTATGAATTGAAGTACACTCTCAGTGAGAGAGAGATTTTAGTTGATGATCGTTCCTTGAAAAAATTCAAATAATATATTACCAGGTACCAAAATTTTGTGCATACTTACCATGCAGAAATTTAATACTTGATGAAAAAACCTGATGTGAATGTTATAATTGTTAGGTGGTTATTAATGTTGCAACAATTTGACTTAATTATCATTGATAAACGTAGGAATGAAAATATAGTTGCATATTTTTTTTCTAGATTTACTTTTCCTGTAGATAATGAAGAGATGATTGATGACTAGCTTCCAAAAGAGCACACATGTTTATCTCAGTACTCTCTCCTTGGTTTTCTAACATAGATAACTACTTGGTTATTGGGACATTTCCTCCAAATCTTTCAGCCAGGGAGAAGAGCATAATTATGACAAATAGTGCCCCTTTCACTTAAATTGGTGGAAATATTTTCAAACTAGGACCAGAACTGATTCTAAGGAGATTTTTCAGGGAGGAGGAAGTCTTTCACATCCTCTCAGCATGTCATTATGAGCTGTGGGGTTCATTTTACTGTTAAGAGGACAACTTTCAAGGCCTTTAAAGATGGATACGATTAACCTACTCCCCATCAAGATGCTAGAAGGTATACCAGGGGATGTGACCAGTGTCAGAGGATAGGAAAACCTACATCCAAAGATGTAATTCATCTACAACCTCAAGTGGAATTTGAGCCATTTGACAAGTGGGGAATGGACTTCATTGGATGACTTTATCATCATTTTTGAAAAATCAATACATCACAGTATGCATTTCTTATTTTATAAAGTGGGTTGAGACAAAAGATTTCAAGGAAGCAATAGAGGAAATGGTGGTTGAATTCTTAAGAGAAAATTTGTTCTACAAATTTTGGTATCCGAGGGAAATGGTCATTTATCAAGGAGCTTAGTTCACGTCACACATGATTGAAAACCTCCTAATAAAGAAAAACATCAAGAATAGAACATCTACTACCTATCCCCCTCAAGAAAATGGGCAATTAGAGGTTACCAATAGAGCCCTTGAAAGTATCCTCATCAAGGTAGTCAGTAGCACTAGGAAATACCGAGTAGATAGATTAGTAGAGGAAACTTGGGCCTATAACACCGCCTAGAAGACATCTACTCTATTTACTCCATATTATCTAGTTTATGGGAAGAAATATTCTACTTATATTGAATTTTAATATAACACCCTCAAAATGGAAATTTAATTGGATTTAGATATCACAAGGGAAAAAAAAAAAACTTCTTCAACCAAATGGCTTAGATGAATTCAGAATTGAGGACCTCCTCCATACTGAACTGATATAATTGGAGAAGAATGTATGGCATGATAGGCACATCAAGGAGAAAGTTTTCTAGGAAGGAGATTGTGATTTTCTATATAACTCCAGGTTCAAGGACTTTAAAGGCAAGTTAATGATACGACGGTTAGGCGCATATCTGATAGAGAAATCCCATGAGAATGGGGTTGCTTATATCAGAAGCATTGATGAGGAGGGGATTCCTCTACTTGTCAATTTTTATAGGCTCTCGAGGTATACCAAAATCCCAATTCCAGGGTATATTTCATTAACACAATTAGCAGGAAGAAAATTTCATTGAGAACCTCAAAGCATCCAGTTCACAACACACCCAGGAAAAAATGAAAAAAGAAAAAGAAATAAAGACACCCGTGTGAAAACCTCCATGCATGAAAATAATTTTGAGGTTTAAAATGGGCCTCCTATGGAAATTATAAAATAATAGTGGAAATAATAAAATAATATTATATTACATCATCAAACTTTATAGGGAAAGAAGACAAAGCTATTTTTTCAACTCATATTTTGAAGTTATCTCCCTATGGGATTACTCAAACTTCAAGTAGAAACACTCGATGGATGAAAAATTGCATTCCTCACCCAACGAGTAGCCATGTTTCATACTTTCGATGGACTCTGCTACACGAAAAATGAGAAATACATGAAAAGCATGATTGTACTCATTTTTTTTCATGTATTTCTCATTTTCCATGTAGAAGGATGCATCGCAAGTATGTGACATGGTACTCATTGGATGAGGAATTAAATTTTTTATCCAATGAGTAAAACTTACTTGAAATTTCTTTAAAAAAATTCAAGAGATAAGTTGAAAATAGGAGTTGAAAAAATAGATTTGTTATTTTATTATTTTATTATTTTTTAACCTTTTTACCTTTTTACTCCAAAAGTGGTGAATCATTCCCCATGGTTGACACCATCATCTTAAATCCTATTGTTTCTTATAAATTTCATTTTGGTTGTACATTTTTCTTAAGAGTCCCATTTTAGACTTCAAAATTCCCCTAATGAGACATCTATGGCCAAATTCAGGATTGAAAACCTCTCCGAGACAGTCTCGGAGAAAAAATGACAGAAAAAAAATAAATAAGAGATACTTATGTAAAAAAATCTCTAAGTTACCCAAGGGAGGCTAGTGAGATGAAAAACTCTTCTAAGGAAATCCGCTGGTCTTGAAAAAAATTAAAACAAAAAGAAAGAAAAAAAAAACAAAAGAAAAGAACAAGGATGACACCATGATTGTTGACCCTTTTTCCTGTCCTACGGGGTTATGAACAATGAAATATCATGGTAATAAAGTAAGGCAAATCTCCCATTTATCTTCACACCTCCATCCATCCACTCTTGATTCAACACCACTAATCACCTCTTTATCCATCCACACCATCCTTGAGCTAAAAAACAAAAAAATGTCACCCTCTCTGAGGTGCTATACATTAGGGGAATTTTGAGGTCTAAAATGGGCCTCGAGAGGAAATTAGAAAATAATAGTGGAAATAATAAAATAAGATTTGATGAAATCAACAAAATTTAGAGGGAAAAAAGTAAAAAACTACGTTTTCAACTTATATACCAAAGTTTTTACTCAAATTTTGAGCAAGAGTACTCATTGGATGAAAAATTTAATTCCTCATCCAAGGAGTATCCATGTTGCATACTTTCAATAGACCCTGCTACACAAAATATGAGAAATACATGAAAAATGTTATTGCAATCATGTTTTTTCATGTATTTCTCATTTTTCACATAATAGAGTCCATCAAAAGTATGCAACATGGGTAGTCTTTGGATGAGGAATTAAATTTTTCATCCAACGAGTACTCCCACTCAAAATTTGAGTAAAAAATTTGGGATATAGTTGAAAATACGATTTGAAAAAGTAGTTTTATTGTTTTATTATTTTTTAATACTTTTACCCTTTTACTTAAAAAAATGGTGAATCATCCCCCATGGTTGACATCACAATATTAAATCCTATTTTTTCTTATAAAGTTTATTTTAATTGTAAGTTTTTCTTAGGAGGTCCATTTTAGACCTAAAAATTCCCCTCATGGGAAGTTCTTGTAATTGCTTCAAGAAGTTACAGTGAGATACAAGAGCGTGGATCGAGGAAAAGAAACATCCACCAACTGAATTGAGGTATCAAAAAATAAATTGGGAGAGTCTTCCCTTAATTTCCTACCACCTTCTCATCACTCCTCCATCTCACGCACAAGGATTTTTTCATCAAACCCTAGTTTTTGTCACCTTTGTAAAAGAAAAAATTCTGAAAGACACAGAGTTGCTTCACTCCATTATGCAAGGCCACACCACTTCCTCCCCATATTATAATTAGCCTACCATCACTCTAAGACCACCTCACACTCTAGATAATCACTCATGTGGAGCTAGAAGTCTATAAAATGTAAATAAAGAGGTTTCTACAAGAAGAAAAAATTCCTGTAGCCAGCCCTATGTAAACACCAGAAAATCATTAAATATGGTTTTGATCTTTCACAAATACCAAGAAGACTTGTGAGATGACTTTGAAGGTAGCAATGGCACTCC
This sequence comes from Pinus albicaulis, assembly GCA_034641835.2. Lineage (NCBI taxonomy): Eukaryota > Viridiplantae > Streptophyta > Pinopsida > Pinales > Pinaceae > Pinus > Pinus albicaulis. The sequence continues at coordinate 510,182,857 of CM076576.1, forward strand.
AAGAAGGGTCCTCCACCATCAAACATGCACTTGAAGGTTCAGGTAGGTACATGCACACACAATAGAAAAATCAAGATAAAACACCTCAAAAGGATTGAAGACACACAACAAAAGCTCAAGAAGTAATTCAAACTCAGTTGATGCAACTCCAACTCCATCTCTAGCATGCATCATCCTTCAAAAACTAGACAAGGAGGTAGGGCTCAGGTATGTAACTACATCACCCTATCCTTATGCATAAATCTCTAAATGAATGAATTTCGAAGGGAGAGAACTTTAATATGGTGAAGGTGGCAAGTTAACTTAGCCACCCTTGACCAAATAAAAAATAAGTTAGTGGTGGAGTCCTCATGAAATTTGTGGCTGTCCAATCAGTTAAAGTGCGATCACCAGGAGTCAATGTTGATTAGAAGGCAAAAGATAATGATATATTTGAGTGGGACCAAGAGTCCAAGTGAGGAAAACTTGTGTAAGGGACACATTATTACATCGCTCCAATCCAGCTTGAAATAACATCAAAGATACTTGAGCACGCTTCCCCTCATACATTTGATAGTTTCAAGATTGATTTGAGAGAGGAAAAGGATTGTAAGCCATAAAGAAGCTTTGAACCTTTACCTTCTACTGCTACAAAATAGTGTTATAGGAAGTCTTGTAACTGCTATAGGAAATCGAGTAACTACTACTGGAAGTCTAGATTGTAACAGGAAGATACGAGGGGTTCTATCAAAGGATAGATGAGGTATATGTGCACAAAAAAAGATGCAATTGGTTAAGAAAAATCCCATTTTGTAGCTCATAGAATTAGTTTTAGAAGTAATTTTCCATCACCTCACCTATCCATCACGATTTCCCATAGTTTCTCTTAGACATTTGCGGTTAATAGTCATAAAATTGTGAAATTGGAGGTTTTGTGTGAGGGAAATAGAGGGTCATTACATAGATTTGGAGTGATAAGAATATTTTCATAGGCCCTCTACTACCACTGAATTCAACAACATAAAAAACCACCTTCCCTACAACTAGTCAACTACAATAAGAAAATATGGGGGGTGGGTTCAACATGAGATAACATGCAGACACCAGCATGATTTATTTGCACCCTCCTTGTTTTACAGAAATCAAACCTACATATAGATAATTTTCCCTAAATGTGTTGGATGCACATAGAACAAAATATTAAAGACACTTGGACTTTTATTTAAGATAAACAGATAAGATAACAACACCTACTTGTGATCCTTCACTATTCTTCGTCTCCCTTTTTTCACTTCTCTCACGCTCAATCGAACTGAACTCATTTCATTGGCACCTGCAATTACTAACAGAAGATAGAAAATGACATAAGGGCATATGATATATTCATCTTAATCAAACTGAATCTATTTCATTTGAAAATACATATATAAAATCATGAACACATGTATTAGGAAAGGAAAAAATATCTTTATTATAAGATAGAAGGAGAAGTTGCAACCAGTTGGATCGATTCGGTGTCAACTCTCTCCATATTCAATCCATCCTTATCACATCAGTAGCATTACTCCAGCAGCATAAAATTACTTGCAAACAATAACTCAAATAGCTATAATCTTATGAGCATAAAACTACAAAATTCAATCTCTTACTCCCCTTTTGCACTCTGATTAGTGCTCAATTTATAAGAAACGAGGGTAGTTTGTCATTAATTTTTCATTGAATGGATTCTCCATAAATGGATGAGGGATTTTCCTTGTTCAATGGGATGAAAGGATAAGTGATTTAATGGCTCCATTGTGTTCATATTCGAGATTATCAGATAGTATGATAGATGGAACCACTTCTAGAAGCCACTTGAAAGTGGGAAGATTCCTCAAATCATTTGAAAATTTCTCTCAAAGTCAACCAACACATTGTTAAGTGGGCCTATGTGTGCTACAATGCTACTTTGCATGGGAGTAAGTTCTCTGAAAATCACATACTACAGTCTAGGGCTGTGTTGGTGGCTCAATGGAGCATTTCAACTAGAGTTTAAGTAGTGAGACTTTCATGGATAAAAATGAGCAATGGGATGACTTGTTTAAGGAAATTAGAAATTGATTTAGAGTATGATAGACCCTTTTTATACTAATATGAGTTTAGGGATTGATGCCGAAATTGACCTATAACGGCTATCCCCTAAAGCATGAAGTTAAAAATGATAATGTTGAGTGATATGCTTTACGTTGTGATGAGTAGGATCTGAAGCAGATGGTGACCTGCATCAAGTACAACACATTACATCATGATATATTTTAGATTTTGGACATGAATTTCTAAGGGAGGTATACCCATATTCAACACATAAAATATCATAACAAGTATATAAATTATAAAGTCCTCTACCAATATAGACCCATGATAGGATGAACATCTGCGTAAAGCCATCAAATATATGATTTCACACTACTCTTGAAATTGTAGCCTAGATGGATGAAACTAGATATGGGGTCTTCTATCATGTTCACTCTATCGCTCAAGTACAAGTCTAACCATGTGAATATGCAATCTGAGGTCGAACATGGGAAGACACCGTTTAATTACCAGCCACTGATGTAAGTCCATAACAGATGCAAGAGAAACCACCAACGATGATAATGGCTCTCAAGGTACTGCAGTACAGTCTCCATGGTGTGAGAAAATTATTTGATGGCGTACACCATACAAACCCTTTCGCTGGAAGGCTAGTGATGTCAACCTATCATCAAAAGCGAGAAACTTTCCATTGATGTATGCAAGCTCCAAGGTACTGGAAGGGTGTTTTGAATTCAACTTCCTGGATGATGAAATAATGTTGACAGGAAGCCACTCATCATAGGAGGGCCTTGATGTATCTGCCATCAATGACATGAAAGAAGAGTAATCATTTCAGAGATAGAATATAATTGATGAAGAAATGCTTAGAGATGGCGATCATGAAATGAAATTTTATGAGTATTTCAAAGGATGAGGAATTACTGAGTGACCTCTCTTGAAGATATCAATGATACTGAATGAGTTGGCAGCATTTACCCAAAACCAAAGTGATGTACGGTATGATATACCATCAAGCAGATAACCCAACCCAACAACCATGAAGATGAAGTGAATGAGTGTTGTTTTCAAGAGCGACTTGCTACCAGAAAGTGATTTATCCCTTTCCAATTTTCCCTAATCATTGTTGACCAGTACCTCTTTATTTTTTATCAAGATTGAGGAGGATAACATATGATTAATGTATAATTCCACCCTTCATGTGAATCCATCACTATGTGATGTTTTAACAGATCTATATAAAGTGAAACTTGATCTTGTCATGATAGAAAATTTCATCGCTATTTCATGTTTTAACGGGTTAAATGATAGTGAAAACTTGGTCCTTTTTAACATTTAGAGAGTTTGAAAAATGGATGAAAGGAAAACTCCGCAAGTTATTTTTCACAAATTTGTCACTCATGTCTAAAGAAGCGTAAAATAATACATGTGACAAGCTCCTTTCCATGTTTGACTTGGGCATTCCTATTTCGGAAATAATCTATCCCAGTCCAGAAAAAGGTTAAAATTATAGTGAGTAGATGTCATTTCAGTTTCTTTTGCGAGCTTGAAAGGACATGTGATAAACAATATTTTCATGTTTTGGGAGTTTGAAAAGAGTTTAAAAAGGACTCTAGGGGGTTCCTTTCTCAATGTTTATTAGAGCTCGAAAAAGAGATAAAAGTGTGCTTTGTGTTCAAATTTCATTTTATGATAATACATGTCAAATTCACTATACCAGTTGTAAACCTGCTCAAAGAAACACCAAATGGATGAAACCTACATGTTTAATAGTAAAAATAGGTAAAAAACTGATCAGATTTGGTTCAAGGACCTAAGTGATAGCACAAATTTCAAAGTGCTCGAAAGTTTGTCAAACTTGAGTGACTGTACAGATCTCGTCTTTATGATTCCGATGCCTTGAACAGTTTGAAAAACCAACATGGTATGAAGAAGTTATCACGTTTTGAAAAGTCCAGTAATCTGCAATTTTTGACATTTGACCAGGGTTGACTAGGTTTTTGAAAGTCAAAAAAAGAATATTCCAGGCAATATTCCTGGAATATTCCTCAAAATATTCCATAGAATATTCCTCTCAAGCCAGTTACATGATGACAAGTGGTGCAGTTTCATTTGGCATATGGATTTTTCGGCCAATTGAAAGGTTCCACATCGGTAGACATCAGGCTGCCACGTGGCCCTTAAACGACATATTAAAATTTGGTTTGGGAATTAGCAAAATTGATCACGTGATCTACCCCCGAGCACAGACACAAATTAGCCATTTGGGCTTCCTTTGGCTCTTAACCATAAGGATTGACGAGTTTAATTTAATGTTTAAATGTTTAGTATGTGGGCGAGTAGATGGGCCAGCCCCTTGGGCCAACCCCTTCCCGTATGGCCTTATCCATGAACCAAGGGGCTTAAACCATCGACGATAAAACTACAACGCTAATGGTTTGATTTGTCACATGTCAAATTTTCTGGTGTTTTTCAAAAGAGATTACAGTTAATATGTAGTCTCCAAAATCGTCAGTTTCAGGAGTTCACATGGTGTGTTTTAATTCCAGAAGTCCGTCAACAATCCGGGCAGTTTGCACTAACCTCCAACATGACAGCGGGATATGCGGCCATGTGGCCACCCCAATGATCACATTTATTGCTAACCATTTTCTTGGGGAAGGTTTAGGGCCAGCACAACATTTTTGGCAAATAATCCAATTATAACTCTAGCTAAACTGCAGTTGCTCCATTTTTAGTGTAGTTGTTTTAGGGGTTACTAGACAAAATTGTTGATGCTCTATATTCAGCATTATTCGACCGTTATTGGAGTGTGAATATTTGATTTAAACTTTCTTGTACATTCCAGACACATTAGTGAGGGTTTCAGATCCATCAAAATGTTAGAAAATTATATATTAAAGAGCAATGAAACACATAAAAGATGCGGAAAACACAAGCACGCAAAACACATAAAAACCAAAGATACATAGATATAAGTGGTTCACCCTGTTTGGGCTACATCCACTCCAAACATCCAGTCCTTCCTTTCTATTATCCAGCAAAATGAAGAGACACAACCTATAGCAGATCCGTTATAATATCCTCTATTCACTCACACAGTCTCCCTATATGTTTCTCACTCTGAGAATACACATACAATACACAACCACAATACAATACCCTCATACAAAGTGAGGGGTTGCCTTCTAGGGAAAAAAACCATAAACTAAACATAACTTCTACTGTTAGATCATCCACCTAATGAATGGCCCAGATTGACTAGAAATTGCTATACTTTTTCAAGGAAATTTTACATTTTTTTAAAGCTTCAGGGTTTCTTCCCTTGAAACCCTCCGCCATGGGGGTGCTCCATAAAGTCACAGTTGCCCCCCCTGACCCCCCAAGCAGCATTTAATTACAAGAAGTGTTGTCGCCCCAATAAGGTATAGGGGTCCAACGTTGTGATAAAAAATAAATAAGACAATTAGGCTCCACACCAAACACAAAATACTTGTAACCATCATTTTTCCTTAGAGAAGTTCCAAGGGCCACGAGGGCCACTAGGAGCCAGCAGCATAAAGAGGCATAGCCAGAGTAGCTAGAGGCCTTACCTAGGAACCCAATAGTAATTTTTGGATGTTTCAGACATTTTGGAACTAATGGTTAGGTTTACAGAGCTAGTAGAGAATTTATAAAGGCCAAGATGCTTCAGAGGAGTTCCAAGGGCCACTAGGTGCCACCAGGAGAATGAGACCTATCCAGAGCTCCCAATATCCATTATCAGTAAAAAAATAGTCTACTCGCACTATTTTGAGCCTTATGAATCTAATTGAAGGATTTTTAGAAGATTTTTAAGACTTCTAAAGGATGATATGCTTTACAGAAGTTTTCAGTGAACCTAGAGCCAAGGGTTGCCACTAGGTGTTGGATACATAACCGGAGCAGTTGAAGGCCAATTTAAGAAAATGAATAGTCTATTCTGACTAATTTGACATTATGAATCCAATTAAAGGATTGGAAGATCTATTTGGAGACTTTTGAAGGTCAATAAGCCATAAGTAATTTTCAGGGAGCCTAGGGCCAATAGTGGATGAAGGCCTAGATTGGGGAGCTAGAGCTCATTTTGAGCAAATGATCAGTCTATTTTAGATGTATAAGGTATGCTGGAGACAATAGATGAGGTTTTAGGGACATAAAAATGATTTCTTAAGTATTTATTAACACAGGGAAGCTCAGCGAAGCTTAAGGCTGACGATAGAAGAGGTCAAGTCTAAGGGAACCTAGGTCTATCTTTAGAGATATAACAGTTATTTCAGGGGTATTATGGTATTATAAACCCAATGGTACCATCCAAATAACCATTTGATTTGAGTTATTTACTTGTAAAATAAATTTTCCATCCTAACCCCAAATAGCCAAGTTAGTTCATAAGGGCTGAAGGAGACATAGCCCACGATATTCGAGTGAACTCCTTTATTAAATTTTTTGTTATGTGTTGATGCTTATTTTCTACACTTTAAGGTTTTTGTATATGATCAATATTAGAAAATGAATAAATAGATAAAATAAAAAAAATTGTTTAATTCCTCACACATAAGTATTAAAACAGTTTAAAACACATACACCTGAATCAAGAATTCAATTCCGCACAGTCAAGTATAAGCAAGATCTTAATCTTTTTAATTGAGTGGGAGGTGTTTGAAAAGCATAAAAATTTATCCACCCATTTAAAACTAGGTTGTATCAGAGCACTAGGTTGCTTACTTGATAGAGCACTAGGTTGCTTGCTTGACAAAGCACAAGTTTGATTGCTTTCTTGTTTGACTTGAAAGGTGTTTAATAGTGCAAATAATTTAACTAAAATTGACTGATGCTTAAAATTTTAGGTTATCTAGAGATGAAGGGGAGTTAAGTCCAAAAGAGGAAAAGAAGGCTGAAATCATTCTCCTTACCCAAAGGACCTTAAGGCAACCCTTGAAGCACAAGAGGGATTTTTTGCAAAAGGTTGTTTGAAGAAGAGATACAAGCTGCAGAAAAGAGTTTCAATCTAGAGCCATATTATTTAGAATCTTTGTCAATTATTTTTAAATATTTGTGAATTATTGTTGAAGTTATTTATTTCATTTACATAATGATGACAACTTCTTCAAGTGAGATCTTAAAATCCTCTTTTACAAGACTCTTTGATGAAGAGATGAAGTGAGACTTCGACATCCTCAAGGATATGGCACAAATTATGTATGAATATGCAAGAGAAAGCACTAGACTTCATGAGCAATTGGTTTCTATGAAGCAAGAGAAAAAATGAATTCTAAAAATAATGGATGAGATGGAGATGCAGCTCCATCAAGCCCAAGAGGCCTTAACTAAATACATACTTGAAGCAGAGATAAATCACTCAAATTTGTCTTCAAATTCCTCTTGAGATAGATGTGTAGGTTCATTTGAAAAGAACACTAGAGGAATAGGGTCCAAGATGATGTTAAAATGGGCTATGAAGGAAAGAGTTCAGGCAAACATTAGGGGAATTTTGAGGTCTAAAATGGGCCTCCTAAGGAAATAATAAAATAATACCTAAACCAATAAAATAATATTTACGAATTTTCAATTCACTTTTTGCACCAAAATCAATGTAACCATCATTAAAGTCAAATCGAAAGTTGTACCAAAATAAAAATAATAAAAAAAATTGTGTTGATGTGACTATAAATAAGAATGAGATTTTCAAGAAAAGTCATTATCATTGCACAGCTAATGAATTTGTCCTTTGTACTTAACTAATTTAAAATAAAATATAAATATAAATTCATAAATTCTTAATTATAGAATATACTATTAATTAAAATTTATATTATTTAAATTATATAATGAAATGTAATTAATATACTATATAAAAAATATAATATAATATATTGTTTTATGTATGAATTTTATATTATATATTGAATTTATGTGATTTATAAATAAATATTTGGTAATATAAAAATATAATATTTATTGAAAAGTGTGTAAATACATGAAGATTGTGTAGGGATATGCATTGTTTCTTTCAAAAAATATGAAATGACAATAATAATATTTTAATCAAAAAGTGTGAAATGACACTTATTATGAGTACTTTACTTTATGAGTTTAAAAGTACTTAGAGCACTAACATGGTCAACCATGAATTTTTATCCCCATTGAGAAGGTGACAAGTAAGTACCTTTAAATCAAGCAATGCCACCTCAACCATTAGGGATGATGTCATCCCCTAAAATGTGATTGGTTCTCATAAAGTGAATTTTGATTGTACATTTTCCTTGGGAGGCCCATTTTAGACCTCTAAATTCCCCTAAGGCATGTAGAAGGAATGATTGATCCTATTTTGGTTGAGGAGAGGCCTAAGAAGTTTTTTTCTAAGCTATGTTCAATCTTATGGCAAAAAATCTACAGCCATGAAGGCTCTTGAGACAACTCAAAAATAACTTTTGATGCAAGTTCTAAACCACAAACATGTCGAGTTTGTTTTCAAGTTGATTACCATTGTTTGAAGCCTATGTTGGAGCAAGAAGTGTGTAGACATGCAGCTTATGGTGAGCAAGAAAGTTGAGACAACTATCAAGACATGAACAATGATGTTAGTCTTCAAAAGAAAGCTGGAACCTCTTCAAGTTCATCTCCTTATGAAGGTAAAAGAGATGGACATGCAAAGAGACATTTGAGTTTTAATTCTTCCCATAGTCATGTTGATTATGTTTATATTAAGCATGGAAAATATGCATGCATGAATAGAAGAAAAAGTTGCTGTTCCTACTATGGTTTGTGTAACCATGAAATTTCAAGATGTTGGAAGAGGATGAAGTCATACAGGAAACAATCAAAGTGAAGGAAACTTGAACAAAAGATGCAAAAGACTTCCACACATTGCCAGAAAAGGGGACATTTCATTGCCCAATGTTGGACATTGCATCCAACCAATCATCGCAGGCATTTGAAGTAGGAGGATATAAATACTGGTGAAACTGGAAACAACGATTCCATCATTGATGTGAGAACAGATGTTTCACATGGAGAATATTTTCAGCGGGAAAAATCTTCATGGAATTGTCTTGGTAAGAAGTGGTTTGACTTCTTGACCTAGTAAGACATACATTCATTTGTACATATGCAAATTTTAGTCATGTATGCATTGTATTTTTGTTGAAAACTTAAATTGGTTTGAGACACCTTTGATCGATGATGAACGACATGATGTTCAACTACATTCAATTGAAAATTTCTTGCCAGAAATTTTTGAATGAGTTCAAGGAAGATACAGTTCTTGATAGGAGGACAAGAGCATCCAAGAGGAGAAGTGTTGACTACCTTCGAGTATGGTCTCAAACGAACTAAGCCAAGTAAGGAAAAGTGTAAGGAGGCTATAAATGTCAGTGTGTTTTACTCTCATCTACTGAATAGGTAATTGGTCTTTTGGGGTCCAAAAGATTCCTAATAGGGAGGAGTGCTTAGATTTGGATTAAGGACCTAAGTGATAGATAAAATTTCAAAGTGTTAGAAAGTGTGTCAGACTTGAGCAAACAGATAGACGACGTCCTCCTAATTCCAATGCCATGAACGATTCAAAAAACTGATACCATATGAAGAGGTTATTGTGTTTTGAAAAGTCCAGTAAACTGCAATTTTTGACATTTGACCAGGGTTGACTAGGTTTTTGAAAAGTTAAAAAAATAATATTCCAGTGAATATTCCTAGAATATTCTTGGAATATTCCTCTTGGGCCAGTTATAGGATGACAAGTGCTATAGTTTCATTCGGCATAAAAAATTTTGGGCCAATGGAAGGTCCCACGTGGCCATCCCTAAGACTGCCATTTGGCCATTAAACGACATATTAAAATTTGGTTTCGAAATCCGCGGGATCGATCGCGTGACCTACTGTTGAGAGCACCCACGACTTAACCATCCAGGCTACCTTTTTTTCTTAACCATAAGGATTTATGGGTATTATTTAACGTTTAAATGTTTGGTATGCAAGGTAGAGGAAGGGCTAGCCCCTCGGGCCAACCCCTCCCCATATGGCCTTAGCCATGAACCAAGGAGCTTAAACCACCGACGATAAAACTGAAATGCTAATGGTTTGACTTGTAAAATGGAAAATTCTCTGATGGTTTTCCCAATAGATTACGGTTAATACGTAGTCTCCATAGCCATCAATTTCGAGAGTTCACACGGCATGGTTTAATGCCACCGGTCCATCAACAATTCACACAGTTTGCGATAACCTCCAACATAACCACGGGGTATGGGGTCATGTGGCCACCCCAATGGTCACATTTATTGCTAAAAGTTTTTTTGGCAGATATTTATGGCCAGCGTGCCTTTTTTTTGGGATAACCCAATTCTAACTCCAACTAAACTGTAGTTTCTCCATTTTTAGTGGAGTTGTTTTAGGGGTTACTAGACAAAATTGCTTATGCTCTATCTTGAGCGTTATTCGACCATTATCGGAGTGTAAATAGTCAATTTAAACTTTCTCGGACATTATAGACTCATTGGTGAGGTTTTTTGAGAAATTATATGACTTCTTAGCATGATGTTTCTTTAGAGAAGTTCTGAGGGCCACTAGGGCCACCAGGAGCGAGCAACGGAAAGAGGCCTAGCTAGAGTAGCTGGAGGCCTTACGCAGGAACCCAATAGTCATTTTTCGATGTCTCATACATTATGGAACTAATGGTGATATTTTTAGAGCCATTAGAGGACTTCTAAAGGCTGATATTATTCATATAATTTGCAAAGGCCACGAGGGCCAACAGGTGCCAGAAGGAGAATGAGGCCTATCTAGAGCAGCCAGTATCCATTCTTGGAAAATTAGTAGTTTTTTATGAATATTTTGGGCGTTATAAATGAAATGGAGGGATTTAAATAAGCTTTTGAATACTTCTAAAGGCTGAGATGCTTCAGAGAATTTTTCAGTGAACCTAGAGCCAAGGGGTGCCACTAGGTGATGGACGTGTAACCGGAGAAGCCAGATGCCAATTTCATCAAATTAATAGTATATTATGAATAATTTGGACATTATTAATCCAATGAAATGATTTTAATATATATTTGGATACTTTTGAATATTGAGAAGCCACAGGTAATTTTCGGGCAGCCTTGGGCCAACATTGGATGGAGGACTAGATTAGGGAGACAGAGCTCATTTTGAGTAAATGATTATTTTATTTTGGATGTATGATATATTTTGGAGATAGTAGGTGAGGTTTTAGGGATAGAAAATGATTTCTTAAGGAGTTAGTGCCACAGAAGAAGCTCAGGGAAGCTTAAGGGTGGCCATAGAAGAGGTCAATTCTAGGGAAACCTAGGTTTATCTTCAGAGAGATAACATCCATTCCAGGGGTATGATGGTATTATAAACCCAATGGAATAGTCCAAATAACCATTTGAATTTATTTATTTACTTGTAAAAGAAATTGGCCATCCTAATCCCAAAGAGCCAAATCAGTTGACAAGGGCTCAAGGAGACGTAGCCCACGATATCCGAGTGAACTTCTTTATTAAATTTTCTGCTATGTATTGATGTTTATTTGTTGTAATTTATCCTTGTTGTACATGCTTAATATCAGTAAAAAAAATAAATGTTTAATTCCTCACACATAATTATTAAAATAGTTAAAACACATACACTTGAATCAAGAATTCAATTCCGCACAGTCAAGTATAAGCTAGATCTTAATTTGTTTGACTGAGTGGGAGGTGTTTGGAAAGCATAAAAATTTATCCACTCATTTCAGATCAAACATATATTTGATTCATTAAGTATGCATGAAATAATCGAAAATACCATTTAAATGAGAATTTACCATATTATTTTACGATTTAGTTTTGAGTGCTCTGAGCTAGATTTTACCCTCGAAATTTCATAGTTGATTATGACAGATTCTGTGGACCATTTATCATGTCCTCCAGACCATGTAAGATATATAAACATTCTATTTCTATTGGTATCATCTTTTTTCATTTTCAGGCTGATTTTTTAGGGTTTTGGGATTCCTAGGAAAAATATACAATCCCATAGCATCAATGCACCATTAAGTGTCAAAAGGTGCATTACATAGGAACTAGATAGAAGCCCAGGTGCTCTATAATGCATTGTCTAGGGAATAGGGGTGTTTTGGGCACAGTTGAGGAATTTTATTTTTGTTTTATGCCCAAAATTGCTTTATTTTTTTACATGAAATGGATCCTAACTAAGCTTATGGTTTGATTTCAGGCTTTGATCGGATAAAAATTCCAATTACATGGAGAGAAAGAGAACATTAAGAACATAATATGGTTTCCCTAGGTGATCCTCGCACTATAAGCACCCTCAGAGACTGTGTGTTACTCAAGTGCTTTAAATATCAGTGATGAGGCAACATTTGGAACTATTACAGTTCTTGATTCGCTCATGGGACTCGACAGAGAAAGAATTCCACATTAGGGAAAAGTGCTCCCAATATTGGTCAATGATATTTATTTTCTCACAATTTTGTCGAGGTGCGGTACCCCCATTTCCAGTATGGGTTTCGTCTGTGGAGGTGAGACAGTGAAGGATTAAATTCAACAATTTTGTCAGCCAAGTACATAGATTAGCAAGGATGGAAGGATAAATATTATGGATGTGCATGATATGCCTTTGCAAACACTCCTGTTCATAATCACAAAGTTATCTGGCAACGTGACACTTCATGTGGCGAATGGATCATACATGTAGTATGTGCTTGAGTATCTCGATTCGACTATGCTCAACTGGGTTGGAGTGGCACTCTCTTAGATAAAATAATAGTTAAGTAAATTTAAAAGTGGAAAGACAAATAATTTTATCTATGGATCGATCCTAATCACTTTCATTCTAGAGCGAATTCCATTGATGCTGCCCCAAAATCTAGCACTGGCTGTAACTGGTCTTAGTGATCCGCGGATGCAATAGTGGGTAGAGTTGATGGCTAGAGATGTTGGCTATTTATGGATCTCATTCTCTACTACATTCTTTACTTGGACCTGATGACAACATATCATCATAGAGGACCATCCAAATGCAGGGGTGGATTTTTGCGGAGATGTAGATTTGATGTTACCAGCAGGTGCTTAATGGGGTACTATACGTAAAATGTTTTCACCATGTTTTTGAATTTTTTTTGTTTTTACATATATTTTTTTTAATGTTTCCAATACTAAACTAAATATGTTTTATGTATACATATGTGGGTAGTGCTCGACCAGTGGGTCTTCTACAATAGGCGGTTGAACCAGCAGAGAGGACTCTTGCCAGAGTAGTCCTTCAGGATTTGGATTTGACCAAGACACTCGCTAAGTTACAAAAACATGTAGAGGATCTGACTCTCAGGATATCAAATATTTGGATTGGGGAGTTACCGATGAGGCTTCAGCACCATACTATTGGTGTGCGTAGCCGATGGATGAGGATATTGTGCATGATAGCTCAAGCATTGACCTGCTGTCATGAGAACCACTAGATCTACGTAGGATATGATATGTCAACATAAATTTTGAGGTCATGTGACCAACATATCTTGGACACAAATTTTTATAAAAAAACTTGATTATCTATCTATTTTACTTTTCTTGTTTTCCTATGGTTATGTGCAATTCTGTTCAATTGTGTGATGTAAATTGAAAATATGTATTTACATATGTTGCAAATGTCTTTTCAACATGTAATTCACTAACGAATCAGTCAGGATGTTAAAGTTTCTGGAAATGTGCTGATATTGGATGTAAAAAAAATATCCTCCCAAAAGATGAACTCTAAGGAACATGCGATGAATAGTTGGATTTTTGGACAGTATAACACTAGTAAATTGTAGTACAACAATTTTTGATTCCTACCTAATGATGGTGTGGAGAATTCCAAGTGAAATGGCGTCAGAGAGGAGTTCTATCAATGCATTATACTCAACAATATTGTTGGTGGATCGACCGATACAAATCGCTTCGAAACTCACTAACTTGCCACATAGAGAGAAGATGGCCCATGCTGTAGAAGATAGATTCGGTGTACTATGACTAGCACCATCAGTATAACCAACAAATGGTTCCAAATATTCTGACATATGCAACAAAATGCAAAGCAGATTACTAACCACATGAAAACACTTAAAAGACACATTGTGACACACACACAATCAGTGCATATATACATTATGATACAATTTTTACTACACAAAATCAAGCATAGTAACGTTTAAGATACTGCCCATTCCCAAGGTTGTGACAATGGAATCCCATCATAATCTACCAACTCATAGGTGCCATTTTCCATAATGGTTTGAATTTCGTTGTTCCTATCTTATCAACTTCTTGATCATAAATCAAGACCAGGTCTCCTTCCGAGAAGGTCTAAGGCTTGACATTGCAGTCACATTGCGCCTTGCTTCATCTCTTATGTGCTTCATTGGATGAGATCTAAAATACAAGCCTCTTTTTCAGAAGTGTTAGGTAGCGGGTCAATTGCGAGTTTCAATGGTGGAATTTCACATTGAGCGGGTAAGATATCTTCGAGACCATAAACTAGCTAAAAGGGATTAAATCCATTTGTGTTTCTCATTAAGGTACGGTAAGCCCACAACCCCGAGTACATGATTAAATTTAAGTTTTGTTTATGAACCCCAATCATTCGTTGAAAAATATGCTTAAGAATATTAGTGATGGCTTCAAATTGTCCAATAGGTCGCGTATAATAATGGGTAGAACTATCATGTGACAGTCCTAAATTGGCATTCAACTTAGTCATCATGTGGTTGCAAAAATTCTTTCCATGATATGTAACTATGGCTTGTGGTACACCAAACTTTTGACTGAGAACATGCTTAAATAAAAACAATGCAGTACTATCGTCTATGTTGTTAAATGTAGGAATTACCTTGGCCCACTTGGTAAAATAGTCAAAAATGACAATAATATAGCCATGCCCCCCGCCCAAGTGAAGGTTACATGTCATGAATTCAATACCCCATTTTGAAAATGGTGCACATTGATGACAGGATGCATTGGCGCTGGTGGCACATAGGATTTACAATCAAATATCTGGAAAGAATGACAACTTCTGGCTGTGAGAGTGAAGTTGCAAAATATGGTAGGCCAGATGTAACCAGTGCAGAGAATCTTCTGCATGGTAGAAAAAATGGAAAAATGTCCACCACAAGTACCAGCGTGGCAATCATTTAAAGCTTTCTTAGCCTCCTCCTGAGTGAGGCACCTATATAAATTTGTATCGACACCACAAAGATAAAGTGTATCGTCGACGATTAGATAATATTTGGCTTGGTATAAAATACATCGTTGTTGTGAGCGAGAGGTATTTGGTTGGAAATTTTGGATCCGCAGATAGAACAGAAAATATCCATACCACGGGTTAGATCATGCAAGCAGAAACGAAGACTCATCTGGAATGGATGGTTCCGATTTAGAATCACTGTTACTCGAGGGAAGGTCGAAGATGAAATTAGCCAAAATGAAAGACTTATTTGACTTGGATTTGATAAATTCCAAATGAAATTCCTACAAAATTACTATCCATTTTGAGTATTTTCTCACAAAAAATTGGCATGACAAAATGTATTTCATAGGGTTGCAATCCGAAATGATAATGGTCTTCCGGAGTAGGATATTGTGGAAAAATATTTGTATAGCTTGAACATAAGTGTAGTTAAGTTCCCTATCATTGAGATTGAGACTCAAATAATAGATCGGATGTTCAATCCCATCTTCTTTTGGACTAAAACCATGGCGATGGTTGTATCTACAGTAGCGAGATATAAGAAATAGTCACTCTTATAATTTAGGGAATACATTAATGATGCTCGGATTAGGGTATCTTTAAGAGCACCAAAATAATCTTGCGCAACCTCATGCTAATGGAAGGGAGTCCCACTTTTCAAGAGTTGAGTATACCCTTTATTTATTTCAGCATAGTTGGGAATGAGTATCCTTCGAAATTTAGCCTTCCCTTGGAGTCCTTGTAACTGAAGTAGGTTGGAAGGCATAGGAAAATATAGAATGGCTTGGACCTTCAAATGGATCAAGTTGAATTTTGTATTTTGACACTAAGAAACAATGAAAATGACCAGAACAAAAAAAAAACACATATTTGTGTGGATTGAGGTGTATTTCATAGTCACAACGTCGTAAAAATATGGCTTTGAAATGTACTGGGTGGTCAGCCTGTTTCCATGAATGGGTAGCTAAGTCTTGTAGATAAGGTTTAACAATTTGTTTGATGTCATGGAAGGCATAATTCATTGCCCTCTGAAAGGTTTCCCCAACATTATTCAAACCAAAACGTATTTTTTGATAAGATAATGTACCCTAGGGATAGATAAAAGTTGTGTTATATTAGTCTTCTGGGTGAATATTGATTTGATTATAACCAGAAAGGCCATCCATGAAGGAAAATATTTCACATCTGGCACATTCGTCAATGATTTCGTCGATAAAGAGAGTGGGATAGTTGTGCTTTGGACAATCATGATTAACATCACCATAATCAATGCACAATCTAATTGTCCCTTGTTTCTTCATAACAGGAGCAATTTTGGAAACCCAATCAGTAAGCGGAACAACGTAAATAAAACTAAAACTCAATTTTTTTTCAACCTCTGCTTTAATGGCAAAAAATTTCTTAGGATGAAAAGGATGGAGGTGCTGTCATATATGTTTGACATCAGGGTATATTTTAATATCGTGCTCAATTATATTGTAATCGATGCTTAGCATTTCGTCATACGACCGAGCAAATACATCACGAAATTCATGGAAAAGATAGGAGTAAGTGTTAAGTTCAAATGCAGAAGAATATGCGCCGACATGAATGTGCTCTACTACACCAGGTTTCATTGAAATATTGATAGAAATTGTTTCCTTGATATTTTATGGGTTTCGCTCAGAATCGACGACATGGATAGAAATGGAATTCGTTGAGAAATCGACAGCTATAGGGTGATATAGTCTAGTTAGAATACCTTAAATGTAATTTTGAAGATGGGAATGGTGATGAGAATCTTCCCATGGTTCTTCTTCCAGCATCATAAATTCCATAATGCTCTCACTAGTTAAGAATATACATGAAAAAGTGTCAGAAAAAGTACCATAATCCAAAGAACGATCAATCCAAACAGTCGATGAAAAAGGATCAGGATTGGCCACACAAGCCAAAAATATTGAATTCTATGTGAGCTCAATTAGACATAGTGACATAGTTACACCCACGCTATCTATTCCAGAGTCATTGGGAACCTGCCATAAATCAGATGATGTGGAAGATATCATATTGTAGGTTTCTATTTTTTCAATTCTCGCTAATGTCACAGGTGACTGTAACGAAAAGGTGCCCATTAGGGAAGACCATTAAAGCGTTCTACACCAATATTTTGATGAGATGGCAGGGATCTGATAACAAAAAGAATGCTTCCAGTTGGATGGGAACCAGAGGCTAAGAAGGTGATTTGATGGATGATTATGATGTCACCTCTATGGGGGAAGAAGACCATGCGAAAGTAAGTAGAGACAACCATACCCATAACGTAAAACCATGGTCTTCCTAGCAGGATATTGTAGTCAAGGAGTTCTTCAACGATCTCAAATTCAATAGTAACATTTGTGCCCCCGAGTTCAAATTACATGTTACTGAGAATTCCACAAGGATTATATGTAGGACCATCAAAAGTTTTCAACATCATAGGTGATTGTGATAAACACGACAAGCCAAGTGACTTCCAACAACTCACAGACATGATACTAGTAGATGCACCTTCTTCAATAATAGTCTTATGAATGAGGTGATTTAGGACATTTACTTGGATAAAAAATGGTAATTGTGCTGGAAATTGTGGCACATAGATCGCATGGTTAAAGAATACGAGATTAGAGTCTATCAGATCGGTTCCACCAATTTCCAACAACAAGGCATGATTTAAGGAGGGACAATTCTGAATAACCTCGAGTGTCGACATAGCAAAAGGTGACTAAGCCAGATCTTCGACTACGTTATGATTTTGAGCTACACGAGCTCGAGGGTTGAAAGTCAATTTATGAGTGACTCCCTTTGGTGTCTTTATTGTAAACTGATGAATAATAGGTGGAAAAATTGAATCATAGGAATTTGAAGTAGTAGGTTGATTTGTAGCACGATTATTCAATGACAAAAGGGTATTACTGTAATATTTACTTTCTGTGGACACCAAAATGCATATTTTGGGATTAATGGTGAATAACATAAACACTTGTGAACTAGAAGTGGGATTCGTACCAACCATATGTGTTTCTGGGCTCAGAAAAAGGGTTTTTCAACACTACAGATGCGGGAGAAGTCTTAACAAGTTTCGAGACTTATGAGCAGTGAGAACAATTTGGCATAACATTCTCCTCATTACATATCAAACAAGGGTAGCTAGGTTTCTGAGAAGTAATAGGTGTATCAGATGATTTTTCCTACTAGGGTGAATTTTTCTTTTTTTATCTTTCCCTTTTTTCTTACTTCAAGGTTGCTTGTCACTTTTTCCCTTGTCAGATGACATGACATGAATTTCGAAAGAAGATGCAAGATCGTATGCAACACGGGTTTGATTGGAGACAAAAGGTGTGGAAACAAATGGTCGACTTGCTGGATGAGTGCTAGAAGAGCCAATCACATAGTCTTCAGCATGCAATTCCTTACCAGATGGAGGAGGAGGAATAGGGAAATTCTGTTACGGTGTATTCACAATATTTTCATAAACCGTGAAAGATTGAGTATAAATCAAATGCATATACTAGGAACAATCAATTACTTTCTCTTCAGTGACAACACCAGCTTTGGCCATGTCCTCTGTGATAGATGGAAACAAGGAGTTTATAAACCACTCAACTAAAAACTGATCTGAAACAAAGGTTTTAAGCATTCAACGATGATGATGCCACTTTTTATTACTCCACCGGATCTTCTAGGCTGAGAACGAGACCAGAAAAGGTAACCACTGACCAATATTTCTCCAAGTATCTAGCCCTACTAGGCAGGAGAGGGGTCTCTACAATATATCACAACCAAGATGAAAAGATCAATGAGAGTTTAGGCAAGCTATAGTAGCACTATGGTTTGACTAATTGATTTTGGGTGTTGAATGGTGAATTAGGTCAGGGAAGAACTAGGTCAGGGTAAAAAGGATTAGAATTGTAGATATCTTATGGGGCAAGGTAGGAAAGCACTTTAACCCATTTATTAATGTTGATGTAGTGGATTTAGACTGCTAGGGTTTCAAGAAAGAGCATGGAAATCATGAATTCTTTTCAATTAGAAGAAAGTGAACATGGAACTGTAATAGTTCCTTCAAAACAAAGCATCAACTAATGAATTATGTCTATCTGACATAGGAATCAATTAAATTTAGAGATGGAATGAATATGGAAATCATAATACATTAAAATATTTTCAAACAGTAGAATAAACAATGGTAAAACACTTTACCACAGGAATCCCACGACAATGGCTGCAACTAAGTCTATTAGTTCCTGCAAAAAACTTTGATTACACTAGTGTTCAATGATCAATTACACAACATCTCAACCTTGCAATAACAAAGGGAATGAAAGATATAGACCAAAAACTGCTTCTTCCACTCCTAGGGTTCAAATCCATGACTTGTGGAGCTGATACCTAAAGTCCTCAGCTAGAATCCTAATGACTTGGGAGGTCAACAAACTCATCCCTATCATTGATGAAATTGATTCACTTTGACCCAAACTTACTTATTTACCTGATGTATCTACCTCTAGTAATTATTAGTGACATAATTACATTTACATTTTATAATTACATCAGTAAATCTCCTTGGAATCCATTAATCAACTTAGAAAATTCGAAAATTTTGAAGAAATCAATCAAGTGTAAAAACCGTGGCGTGCTTGGGAAAAGCAGAGTGTGTGTGGTAAAAATGATAGTGTGGGCCTTCAAATCCAATTTTGAGTAACTTAATGAAGTCCAAAAATGGCCCAATATGGCTCATTGGAAAGCTCTTCTAGTCTAGTTTTCCAAAATGAGCTCAAAATCTGAAAATAGTGGAGTGAAGCTCCTAAAAAATGGAATATGGAAATACTGGTGAAAAAGCGCAGTGTGAGGCTCAAAAAGGAGGTAGAAAGGTGTGTTTTGAGATTACTTTGACATTTCCAACTTGTCAAAAGCTCTATTTTCAGTGTGCCAGTAGTCAAAATTTGATGTAGACATCACTATATATCCAAACTTGTAGAATTTTCATCATTTTAATGCCTCCAAAAAATGCGTAGCATGGCCCACACTGCTCTTTTTGAAAGATAATTGTGCAAAAAGACTCTTAAATTTTACCAAAATACTCAAAAACTTGAAAATGTTTCCAAAACACTTCAACACTATTGGATGAAGTGCTAATGAAGTATCTCAAGAAAACAATGAGGCATGAGAAACTAACTCAAGTGTGTCCATCTGCTTCTATTTGATTAGGTTTTCCTTGAGTTTTTCCTTCAATTTCTTGATCTTGATGTTGCAAATATTGTTTCTAGTGCTGTGGGAGTTAACCATGTGTCTTAACATTTGATTATCCTTGTTGGCCTTATGAAGGAGATTTTCAAGGTGTATGTTCACTCTATCAAGCCAAACCTCTCTGCCATCATTGATTTCTCTTGTTATTCTTTCTTCAAAACTGAGTTGTTCTGCCTCATTTTTCTCGTGCTCTAATGCTTTCTTAAGCCCTCTTGCTTTTCATCTTTTCTTCGTGGTTTGAGACATCATGATCAGACTCATCAAGCGCCATCACTTCTTTGCCTTTGGTGTCATTCCTCTTGGCCTTGAGAAACTCCAATTCCATGAGGACTTTTTTATCACTCAACTACTTATTTTCTTACCCAAGGAAGGAAATGACAAATTGTGCTCAGGCCAAATTATCTTACAACTCTTTAATTGTGGCATGTTTCTCTTTGATAATCAATTTTGAGGCTTGATGATCATCTTGGACATCCAAGCCCACTAGGTCAAATACATTTTCTTCCTCATGATGAATGTATTCCTCTTCTTGAACAACTACCTCTTGATGCTTTTAATATCCTTATTTTGTTGACGTAGAAGGAAATACCCCTTCCACAATTTGTGGAGAAAACACTTTCCTAGATCCTCTCTGGTATGTTTTGAAATATTTGTCCTCTTTGGTATTATTAACTGTAGCCCTGCTAGATAACCTAGTTTTCTTATGAGAAACTGATGCTAGTGGTGGAATAGGTCTAGCAGGCTCATTTGGTGCTGTAGTCAAGACATTTTCCTCACTGAAATTCTCCCATGTAATGTTTAGCTGCTTGAGGTGATGAAGGAAAATGATTTTAATCAGTGAATGATGAATGAGGTTGTTCATTTGAAGCTCATACTCTCTATTCTGCACTATGTAGGCCATTTTATCAATGATTCTATACAAATAGTATGGAAGGTTGACAATTTCACCCTAGTGAAATGCATGAGCAACATGATGTGATAGCTATATAGCATGGAGAATTTTCCCTCACAATTTAAGTATTTCATGATGATATTCATCATGGGGGAAAACATTTTCAAAAACTAACCAAAAGGAAACATCTATTTGATGTTATCTTTATAAGGTGCCTTGAGGTAAGGTTCATTCAAGTGGGAATACAAAAATTTAGTTTTGAACCATTTTTCACCCACATTGGGTATCCCTGGTACTACTACAACAATGTCTGTGGAAATGGTAAAATTCATCCAGATATAGTCACTTGGTATTTTTTTAGGTTGATAGTGAAAATCATGGTCAAAATAGGATGTATTTGCACATTTTGGAGCATCTCACAAAACTCAAAGACACTTACATGGTGGAAACATTTCACTACCAATGGTGCTACCATTAGTTCCGTACTGTCTGATTGCTCTAATCTCAGAATTCTCCCTCCTTTATTATCTATTTTTTTCTTCTTCTGTGGTGTTTCTTTCCTCCTCCATAATGTTTCTCTCCTCTTCCATTATGTTCATTTTTGTCTTGAAACTCTAGGGAGGAAGAAGAAGAGAAATGAAGTAAGATTGTAGGGTTAGGGGGTTGAGATGAGTGAGGGAAAAATTGGGGAAGTGTTTAAGGGGGTTAATAAGCATAGGGAAGTGATTGGGGGTTGAAATTTTTTAGGGAAATATTGTAGGAAATTCAAATATAGGGAGCTATCCAACTTCCTAGAAAAGCGCATATTAGGGGTAGTGTTTAGGGAATAGAGCTTGGGAATGGAAAATGAGGGGATGTAAGGGTATTGGGGAGTGAGTTAGGGTGTAAGGAAGCTAAATGGGTCCATGGGATAGAAAATGAACCTTTCAAATTTTGCAACTATGGTTTCATTACTTAGAACATGACATAGAGGGAAATGAGGGTTTGCACCATAAACTTAAGACCACAAGCTAAAAGGAGGAACTTAGAGGGTGAAACTTACTTGGAAACAAGAGTAGAAACCCTTTTTTGCAACTTGTAACCCTTGGAGATAATATTTGAAGTCGTGGGTCTCTTTTACAAAAAGCACAACGTACTGAGGAAAGGCGCAGCAAAGCCCTGCAAAAGACGCAGGTTGCTTCTGAAAAGCGCAATGTCCTTTCTGCAAAAAGCACAACGAATGACACAAAAATTGGTTTTTTGCAGGAATTTTTTTTTTTTTTTCTTGGGGAACTCAGAGGGCTCAATGCTTAAGGATGAAAATGAATGAATTTTTTTTTCTTTGACGAACTTTATACTTAGGAAAATATCATTAAATAGACTTTGGACCCATATTTCCTTTCTTTAAATCAAATTTACATTGAATTTTACCTTTAAATTTAGAATTTGATCTTTGAATTTCATATTTTGATGGATTAGGAACATTTTTTGGATTTTTGGAACTTTGATCTTTTGTTGATGGAACTTTGAGTGTGAAACTACTTGGATCTATGAAAACTTATTACAAATTAGGAACATAAAATTACATTTTATTTCAAATCAAATTTACAAATAAAACTTACAGATGACGGTTATTTATTTTCTCTCATTCATTTTCTCAAATTTATACACGAAATGGTGATTTGATGACCTTGAAAACCATAAGACCTAATGGATACTCTGACTGAATGAAACCATGATAAAAATTACTGAAATGATGATGGAAACTCATGATTGATGGTACACTCAAAAAAGTGATGAAATGAGCCAGGAAGTAGTAAAATTTTTAAAGGAGTGAGATCAAACCTAGATCTACATCAGACGACCAAATTTTTGCATGCTGACCTAATGGAATGACAAAAATTTCAAATTAGGACCCTAATATGACATGATAAGATTCTATTTGATCACTGGTGGCAGGATGCAAAAACTGACACTAACATTGGCTCCAGCTGGGGATGACAACTCCTTGGAGGTTTTAATAATACCATAGACCAAGTAGCCTAACAATTGGGCATGGAGTCAAAAGCGAAAAACTAGACTGAATACTAAAAACTTGATATAATAAACTAACTGCCTCTTACTGAAATAAAAAACTATAAATATTATTGATAGCAACATATCATTGAGAATTGAAGGCTTAAAATCATGATGACAACCACCTATGTGCTGAAAACATATCTAAAATCATGTGAGGTGATCCTTCCAGTGTAACCAATCCAACAAATTGCTAGTTACTTATGTTCCACTCTCACTTTCCTCCATAGGTAGAAAAAACAATAACTAGCCCACTCCACGTGTCTACTAAACATATCTTCATGATCCATAAATTTAAGAAAATATATAATCCCTATTGACTGCAGCAAACTTACCACTGGATCCTGGAAAATATAAAAATTTACCTCTTTTTGATCCCTTTTTCTCTTGAATCTGATCTCCCTTCATAATGTGGCTAAAAATTAGTGTGTTCCTAGTCTTCAAAAAAATTTGAACAAGTAGGTAACAAAATTTCTTCTTGAAACAAAAATTCATGATATGAAGCCTGAGAAGAAAAATCTAAATGAAAACCCTTAATTTTCTGACCCTCTACAATTTGAATACATTGTTGATCATCTTCATATGTTAAAATGGATACAACTTTCTCTTCACCAACTCATGGCTGATTGATATTCTCTTTAGTCAAGGCAAAGACGGTTTGCTGGAAATTTTCCTGAACTGAATGACAGCTAGGATCTGATTCTTTCTCATGTTATTAGAAGGGAATTCCAAGTGAGGACTCTTGAATTTCCTCATCCATCAATTGTTCATTACCATCAAAAATTTCCAAAGGATGAATAAAACCTTGAAAATGCTTGCAGAAATCCTTTACCAATATTAAAGATGTATGTTCTTCTTTAAACTTTTCATAAAACATCATATGAAAATTTGCAAGTGAATAAATACAACGTGGTGGAAAACCTTCATACCATGATATTTCTTGATCCTCCAAGGTGGCCATGAAAATCTTCATCATAAAATATTCAGGAAATTTAACACTCAACTTGTGTGCATTCATGTGAAATTTAACGAGATGCAGAGCAACATCATCTCCTTTCTCGTCTTTGAAATTTGAGAGATAAGTTTGCTAGTGTACACAAGGCATGTGGTTTGGAAAACTTGGAATGTGATCACGATTCATAGGAGCACACCTTCGAGCAATTGAATCCATTTTGACAACATTGAAGCCACCAAGAAGTTCTTCAAACTACCATTTCTTGAATAGTGTAGTCTCTATGAAAATTTCGAACCTTTGGATTCTTCGACACTGGAGTCACCAGGTAAATGATGCATAACCTTCTTGTGCTTGATCAATTTTCACCCTCACTAGTCAGATCTGATCCTTTTTTTCACGCCAGGGGAAGATCAGTCACTTCATTCCCCAGTGTGATTACGAAGATGTTATCACTCCACTAGATCTCTGAGGCTGAGAAAGGGGTCAACAAAGGTAACCACAGACCAATATTTCTCCAAGTAGCTAGCCCTACTAGAAAGGAGAGGGCTCTCTCCAATATATCACAACCAATATGACTCAATTGATGATATTTTCATCTAGGTATAGTAGCACTAGAATTTTATTGATTGAGTTTGGGTGTTGGGTGGTGAATTAGGTCAGGGAAGAACTAGGTCAGGGAAGAAAGGATTAGAATTGTAGAGATCTGATGGGGAAAGGTAGACAATCACTTTAACACATTCAGGTATCTTGATGGAGTGGATTTATACTACTAGGGTTTGAGAAATAAGCATGGAAATAATGAATTCTTTTCAATTAGAAGAAAGTGAACATGAAACTGTAATAAATTCTCCAAAGTTGAGCATCAACTAATGAATTATGTTTATCTGACTTAAGAATCAATTACATTAATAGATAACATGAATATGGAAATCATAATACATTCAAACGCTTTCAAACATAAGAGGAAAAAATTCTAAAACACATTACCACAGGAATCCCACCATAATAGGTGCAACTGTCTATTAGTTCCTACCAAAAATTATGATTACACTAGTGTTGAATGATCAATTTCACAGTATCCAACACTTGCGATGACAAAGGAAATGAAATATATAGACTAAAAATAGCTTCTCCCATTCTGTGGGGTCGCATCCATGACTTGTGGAGCTAATACCGAAAGTCCTCAACTAGAATCCTAATGACTAGGGAGGTTAAGAAATTCATCCCTATCATTGATAAAACTAATTCACATTGACCCAAAATTACATATTTACCTGATGTATCTACTTCTAGTAACTATTAATGACACAATGAAATTTACATTTTACAATTACATGAGTAAATCGCCTTAGAATCCATCAACCAAATGAGAAAAATTGAAAATTTTGAAGAAATCAATCAACTATAAAAAGCGCATCGTGCTTGGGAAAAGCGTAACACGCCTAGTAAAAAGCGCACCCTGGGCCTTGAAACCCACATTTGAGTGACTTCCTGCAGTCCAAATTGGTCTCAAGATGGCTCATCGGAAATCTCTTCCTATCTAGTTGTCAAAAACATCCTCAGGCTTTGCATTATCCCCCTCCATATTTGTAAATTCCCATCACCTTATGGGGGTCCTATTTTGCAATCCATCACCCTATATTAATATATATGTTCACTAAATTCCAATTTTTTAATGTCGAAACTTTCACATGTTTTTCTTATTTAGCTTGTTGAGCATGTAGCCTTGTCCTATTAGTGTCCTTTTCATGTCTATAATCATGAAAATCCAAACAACTTGATCAGACTTTATGGTCATGTTATCTTCCTTAGAAGTCCCAAATAATGATGGTCCACATAGAAAGGCATTGATGATAGACATCAACTTCGATAGTGAAAAGAATTAATGTGTCTAGTGTGGAGAGGAGATACAATCTGTTCCATGTCATCTCACAACTATACATAATTCCTCAATCACCACCCAAAAATGTTTACATATTCTTTCCCTAAAAAATGGAGCAATATAGTGACATCTAGGGGAAAGAAGAAGATCAATAAAATATTGTTCTACACTCATACAATCACCAAATTATTAGTACACCTCAAATATCATGGTTGAAGGAAAAAATTTTGGATCATAGTAATGGCCTAAAAGATACATTGTACTTCATGGTCGTTATGGAGGTTGATGTTCCTCAAGTACATGATCGTCTCATGTAAGATCTGGCTCTTGCCATGGTCATATTTGAATTCAAAAGAAGTCAGCTTTGAAGAAAAAACCATTGTTTTGAACAAGAAGGATACCAATCAACCATCGATACCTTCGTCTACAAATAGAAACATGGATGGAAAGGTCGGTTTGCGGCTTAGGAATATGTTAAACCTCCATCTATTGCTTACAAACCATTTATATCATGCATTTATATCATGTTGTTTAGGAAAATATGAAGGAAGAAAGTCTTAAATAAAACCAAACATCATTTATTCAGTTGTGGCACATCCCAAGTTATCATAAACTCTTATGGGAAAATAAATCCCTCCTTATCTTGTCTTTACCATTGACGGTTCAGTGGAGGCGCCAATTACATGTTACACCCAGATGATACGTCTACTAAATTTCATAGCTATATATAACATTTTATAACACGTGGAGCTTGTGCTACTGACATTTAAAATGTTACCCACTCACTTTTTCCAATGTAATATTGACTCTGCAACTATATCTCATTCTTGAGGCTTTCCTCAGTGAC
>CM076576.1:510210152-510287879 GCA_034641835.2 Pinus albicaulis
AAAACATAATATTTACGCTCTCTCCAAAATCGAATCCCTGATCACTTTTGTTTAGTGCAAACGTCCATTGTATAACAACTTTCCTTTCTCGCAAATCTCAAGTTATCATCCTTCATCAATTACCTCTCCAAAAGTTTATTGTATTACTATTATATATACACTCTTACACATTTTTTTTTATATGCATGATGTCTGGTTTTGTATACATATTTTTCTTATACACTTAACTTTTTTCTATAGGAATGATATTTTGTTTCGCATACAAACCTTTATACCCTCGATATCCTTTACTATATCCTTTATCACAATGAAAAAAATAAGTTATGCAAGGGAAAATAGAGGAAAGAAAAATGTTTAGTCTAAGATGTGTATGCATAAAATGCAGCATTATTTTAACATCAAAGGTCCCAACATATCATCTTATATCCAGATTTAATGTTACAACCCATAAAATACAAATTTAACGATATATATATATATATTTTATTTTTTAGTTTTCGAATCTTATATGCATAGCAAATATAATTAATTTATCATTTGGAGCAGTTATGCAGAGTAGGGTGGCATGTGGCATGTCATCGCGCTTAGAATTATAACAGTAGATTTTGCTCAGGTTGATTTTAAAAATTAGTTCTCTTTTTATTTAGATGTTTGATTTTAAAAAATAGTTTACCTTTTATATGTTAATATATTAGGAGTATAATTTTATTGTATATTTTCAATATTTAGAACAAAATATTTAGTATTGAATATTGTAGGTTTTGAATTTTTAAGAACATAATATCATATTGTATTGAATATAAGTCAAATAAATACTTTGTAGGCTAACAAATTTAACATTGAAATTAGTACGAATATTATTTAGTTTAAATAGAATTTATTTAAAGTAAAAATATTGAATTTAAATTAGTGTTAAAGATTAGAGATTAATTAACTTAAGTTTGTTAATTGATAAATTAAGATTTTTTTTTTGTTAACTGTAATTTTGTAGTGTGGTATATTTTATGATGGTAGTAAGTATAATAACTAATTATACTAATAGTTATTAATTATAAAAATTGTGTAGGTAAAACAAATTCAAAAGTGTTAGGAAATATATTTACTCTCCATATACTAAACATTAGTAACTATATATTAATAAAATTATCTTAACAAAATTAAGAAAAAAATCCTCACAAGATTCTAAAAGCTAATATCTAATCATTATCAAAATAGTTATTAATTATAAAAGCTATTTATAAATAAAACAAGTTTAACCAAATTAGGAAAGAAATGTCCATTATGGTAATAGTTATTAATTATAAAAGTTACATATAAATAAACAAATTCAACGAATTTAAAAAAGAAATGCCCATAAAATGTTTAAAATTAATAACTTTATATAAATAAAACTGTTTAAATAAAATTAGGAAAAAAATGTTCACAAGATTTTAAAAATTAATAACTAATTATCATAATAGTTAGTAACTTTATTTATTTATTCTTTTTAAAATCCTTTAGAAACACTGTTTATTAATTTTTTCTAATTTTACAATAAATCTGTGAAGTGAATTAATTTTTTGTTCAAAATTTTATTTATAAATTTTATATTAAAACTAATTACCCATTATTTCTAATAAATAAAACATTAATATAACATATTACATATATACAAAACTTACATAGTAAAATATTTGAAAGGAAATTTTGCATAATAGAGGATGCTTAAAACTAGTATAGATCCATCATAACCATGGATCTAAAATGGGTTAAGAAGGATCAAATTTTTTCAAGTGCAAGCCTTATTTAAAGTGTAAAATTAGATAAAAAAGATTGCAACAATGTGTAAGTATTTATTGTTTAAATTTTTTTTTTTATTTTTATTTTTTTTTTTTTATTTTTTATTTTTTTTTCTGAATAAGACTAGTTTCTATTATATGGTGCAAAAATAGTACATTCCAGCTTCGTGATTGAGGTCGCTTAATTAAAAATGGGGCTGCTTCTTAGAGGGAAACCAACCCATAGAGTGTTCCACAAGACATAGAGAGATTTGCCCCTAATGGAGAAACCAGCTTTTAACAAAATTTCCAAAAAAATAAGTTTGTCATGCAGAAGAAAAGTAAACATAAAGAATATAAAAAGGAATGAAAATACTAGAGAAAGAATAGCCATGGATCTAAAAATTCTTTTCCCTTGCATCCTCATGCTGCATACGAGGAGATTCTTCCAAAATGTAGCAAACATAGTCAGAGAGGGCATCCTCGTTCTTGGAGAGATGAGGAGAAAACTCTTGAGTGGAGGTGGAGCGAGCACCTATGTCTTCTATCTTGTCAATTTCATGGCACTTTCAACAAAATTGCTGCCCCCAATATTAGAGGTTTCCTCCATGCTTGTGACCGGAAGAGCCTCCATTTTCCTAGGCAGCATGGAGAAAGAACGAGAGATAGTCAACTTTCATAGCCACTTCCTAGAGCTAGAGTTGGAATTGCATTGCAGAGTCTCTGGCATTGAAATTGACAAATGGTCTCAGAGGAGCTGAGGGTGAGAGATCTCTGGCACATCCATGGCTACCGAGAAGGTCACTCTGCACTCTCTCATGGAAACAATTGGAGGGCTAGAGTGAGAAAATCTGCATCCTTCCTTTGGTAGCCCATACGATGGTGGCGAGCCATAACTTAAAGAGTACTAGGGATGCAAAGGAGGCACACGAGGACATGGAGGTGGATAAAAAATGGATTGATGAGCAACAGTGTGAAATGGATGGGTAGAGGGTGAATGAACATAATCGTGAGGGTAGGAAGAACAACATGGACAAGCATAGCATAGAGAAATATCTTGTAGAGGAAGCCTAATAGAGAAGTAGAGGAAGGTGTGGGAAAAATGTAGGAAGGAGTTAATTCCATTACCCATAAAATTCCAATGAAATCTATGTCACAAATGAGGAAATATTGAATGCGCAATACTAAAAATTAAATGTGAAGGAATGAAACAGGTAGGAGGCCAGCGATAAATATTTATGGCTCTCATGCTAGAGTCAGGTGTCACCTCATGGTGAGGCCAGCTATGAGAGTATAGAGAGGCCGTGTGGCTTGCCAATAAAGAGGTAGTACAAATTATGGCTCTCATTCTTGAGTCAGATGTCGCCTCGTGGTGAAGCCAGTGAGACTATGGAGAGGCCATGTGGCTTTCCAACAAAGTGTGTCAATCACCCGCCGCATCTGAGGCTTTATAAATGTTATATGGTACATAACTAAATTTATAAGTTCAAAAATTTTGTAGTAAATTTCATACTTTTTAAATGTTGTATATAGCTCATAATTAAATTGATAAGTTAAAAAATTCTTTAGAAAATTTCATATAAAATTGAATAAAAAAATAAAAAATATGTAAAATAGTAAGACACCTCAAATTCTTCAACCATAAGATCTAAATTGAAGCATAATTTTATATACAAACATATTTATAATGGTGTCTAAAAGAATTTCTAAAAATAAGAATTCCAAAAAAACCCAGGTAAATAGACATCATTTAGTATTCTATTATGATGAATTGTTAACTCATTAAATAAACATAATATTTCTAAATAATAAGCACATTGAGAGACATACGCCAATATTTATTAAAAAATTACAGAAATTAATCATCTTATCATCATTACATTTAACAACAACAAATCAATATTTAAATAATAATAAAAAGATCGTGAGAAGAAGCATTAAACACTTTAAAGAGTGATAAGTCACTAGAATTTACAAAGACGTTGAGAAGCATTAAACACTTTAAAAAATGATAAGTCACTAGAATTTACTAAACTACACTCAAGAGGAAGCCAAGAAAAGAGAAACTTAAATTCTTTTTATCCTCAAACTCAAATTAGAAATTTTACTTTTTCTAATTTTACTTTTTAAAAAAGTACTTTTAAAACAAAATAATAGAATATGTAAAACTTTTATTTATAACCATTTAAAACAAAACAATAACATGATGTCAAATATTTAAGATATAATTCAATATTTCGAAATAGAATAGAATTATCTAATATTATTTAACCACACCAATAATTACATTAAAAAGTTATATTCCATGTCACAAGAAAGTCTTCGGAATATATATATGGTGAAGTGATATTAGGTAGGGTTATTATAATAAATGTGATGTGGGTTTGGATAAAAAATATAGTATTTATTTAATCTCTTATTTATCATTAATAATATTTTCACTCAAAAAATGTAAATAATAAATATTATTAAAATATGTTAATAGAATGTCATATTATTGAGAATCTTCTAAAACTATATATAAAGCTTAAAATGTTGTCAAATGAGCACACAGTAATTGTTTTAGCATGTTGAATAACTTTATCTTTATATATATATATATATATTTTGAATAACGCTAATTCTATTTATATAAAATATTAGTACAAAACTGCCTAAGCCTGAAAGCTAGGCTTGATAGCCATCATGAACAAAAAAATCTGGACTGCTCTGAGTGAGAAACTAGTCCTTTAGGAAGAAGTCTAGCTGCCCTTGCAAGGGAAACCAGCCTTTTGTCCATACAATTTAACAAAGCAGAAATAAACATATGATAATAGCATTCAACTCTTTCAGCTGAAGAGTAATACAGAAAAACAAAAAATCTCCCAAGATGATTGAGAAACAGTACCGATGTAGGTCGAGGGTCGCGAGGTTCACTGGTCATGCGCTGGGGATGGAGGCTCCTCCACAATTCTGCACCAGTACTCGTCCCTTCTGTCATAATTTTCTTCAGTGGGCATGCTATCCTTTTTGATGACATCCACCTACATGTGGTCCTTGCACTAGTCGGAATGCACAATCCCCAACGGCGCCTCAGAGTTCAATGCTTCATCCTTAACCGGAGTGGGATGAGGGTAGGGGGCAGGGGAGGGGATAGGGTTAACCGACTCTTCTCTGAGGGTGACAGTAACAAAAGTGGTGATGATGGGCCTATCAAGGGAGCATTCGAAGCGGAATTCTGCTCTCTGGGAGGATGAAGGAAGGGGAAGGTTGTCAGATGCACGGGAGGCAGGGGAAACAACAGGCAGGGGAGGTTCAACAATGGGAGGGGGGGTTGCACTGGGCAAAGTGCACATGCCCTGCTTAACGGGCTCGACCTCTTAGACTATGAGTTTCCAGGTAATGGCCCCAAGATACGTCCTCAGAGGAGGAGTTGGAGCTGGTACAAGGCTGAGAGCGGGTCACACGACCCCTGCTAGCACCGCGACGACACCTCATTATGTGGCGGAGCCACGGCATGGTTACAGAGGCAGGTTGGTAAGGCCGAAGGCAATGAGAGAAGGAAGAATGTAAAGGCGTCTAACAGGATTCGATAGACTGAGCACAGTAATGGGAATTCGAACAACAAAAAGCACTCTAGAAGATAGCAAAGAAGCATGCAACGGCGCCTAGTTTGAGTGTGGGTGCTCAGCTCAGCACAGGCAGGAGGGCAGGCACCACACAGTGGAGGAGGAGAGCTGCAAGCAGCACAGGAGCAAGCCAAGCGATCATGCACAAACGCCATCGCAAACCAGACGAGAAGAGTAGGGTGGTGAAAAAGTCGGGCAAGCGAAGTTAATGGCATGCAGGTTGGTGGATCAAATGCCACGTTAATGGAGTTGTAGGTGGCCATATCGCCACCCCACGCGAACTCCATCGGGAGTCGCCAAGGGACTGACGTCCCATCGCCCTTAATTACCATCCGCATCCGGAAAAATAACTTTTTATATTACCTATTACACTATATTGCCAATTATTTTGATATACATTTATTATTTTTTTTTCAATATTTGTAAATTAAATATATATTTTTTAATAAAAAAAAATTAAAAATAATTTGCAAATTATAAAATTTATCTATAGATTTTAAAGTATCTTTGTATATAATATAAAATAAAAACTTATTGATTTTTCAACCATTTGCAAACTATAACAGTTTTTTTTAATTGCTTGCTCAAGAATTTGCACAGATGCGCTATAACAATACTGTTCAAATTTCAATGACATCATTAATATATTTGTGTCATTATTTAAAACTCCTTACACTATTCGTTAATCATTCATATCCACGTAATTCATTTTGTATATTAAATGGAAATTTCAGCAATGACTCTAAACTAGATGAAAACCACATCATTGATATATTTGTGTCATTATTTAAAATTCCTTACACTAATCGTTAATCATTCGTATCCATGTAATTCATTTTGTATATTAAATGGAAATTTCAGCAATGATTCTGAACTACATGAAAACCACGTATATTGTGTATAAAACTACATCAAACTAATAAGTGACTAAAACATTTTAACCTTATTATATTAAGCATAACGATAACAATAAATAGCCTACTGACCAAATAGATGAGCACCACATATATTGTCTACAAATATACATAAAACAAATAAGTGACTAAAACATCTTAAAATTATTATATTATAGATAGCGATAATGATAAGTAGGCTATTGACCAACTAATAATATCGGGATTATTTCTGATAGTTCATTCTTACCCCACTTTTCCAACTAATAATATGGGGATTAATTCTGATAGTTCGTTCTTACCCCACTTTTCACAGGAAAGAAAAAGAGAATTTATAGGAGTTACGTTAAACATGAGTATATTTAAGAGCAGCAACACGTCAAACAATGGAAGTCAGTGCAGCAATCTGGATCAGCATCTCCTGTGATGAGGCCATTAAATACAAAAAAAATACTAGGCATGGGCCACAGTCTTCTCCGACTTCAATTCGTCATGTGACTTTACGGGCTCAAGCATTGAATGATCTTCTGCTTCACCTACGGTTTACAGATTATTAAATTTATTTATGAACTACCAAATTAGTATGAAAATTTACACCAATGTTAAACACTACCTTGTGCATAATTTTGGACATTTGCTGCTTTGGAAAGCACAAGTGAAAAACATATTAAAGAGATCAGTATAATCCCAGAGGAGGAAGCCATTTTTAATCTGATAAAACGACACCTAGTTTTCCTTTTAGTTTTGACACTCGATAAGTCGTTATGCAGGCGACATCTGCCATTTTATAAGGATTTGCGTTGCCAATTTGAGTACCCGTCCACTTAGGTATGAGCTATTTTTTTCCATTCTGTAATAATGGTTGTTTCCAGTTTTAGTTAAAAGGTATGGGTATTTCTAATAGTTAGTATTGGATATTTATGTAGAGTGTGAGGAGCGTTATCTATTTCATGGTAGGAAGTATGGGTTTTATGGCAAAGTGGAGCATCAAATGTTTCTAATTAGAATAGGGAGAGTGTGGATGGGTGTAGAAGTTTCTTATGAGAAGAATATTTACCATTTTAATGGTAGATAATGTAATAAATGTTTCCAATTTTAACAATAGATAAATAATTGTATGATAATAAGAGTATAGAGAATCAAATTTAAAATAAACAAATTATAATAATGTTAAAAATTAATAAAATTTAATTGAGCTTATAGACTTGAGTACGAGAGAGATGTGTAAGTATGTACATGTTCAACTTGCACTTGACATGTGTTCTTTTTAAAATAAAAAAATAAAAATTAAGTAAATAAAAAAACATTTCACTATGATAAAATAAAATAAAATCAATATGTATGTTCGATTTGTTCAATTTAAAGCTTTATAAAACATAAATGATGTCACTCTCAATGCTAAGGAGAAGAGATAAAAATATTTCACTCTCTGTCAACCATGATTAAAATATTTCAAGTTGGATATAATAAAAAAGAAAAAATGAATATATGTGTTTGGTTGGTTCAATTAAAAGTATGATAAAACATCAATAGTCTTACTCTCACTATCAAATTTTGCACTCTAAATGAAGATTTCAGCTCGAGAGATTTGATCCTAGTCTATGGATAAAATGGATCTAGATGTGTCATGTTATGTAATATACATTAAAAAATAGTCAAAAAAAAGTATTCCTAGATAAGTTCACACCACGTCCATTGCTACCTTATCTTGCTTGCGGATTTTCCATTGTTAATAGATTAATGAATCCAAAGGTGATTTGTTATTTGAACCAATGCCTAAAAAACTTAGCAAAATGAATAACTAGACCTTGCTTGTTGCTTATAGGTTAACCAAATATTTCCACATGACTGACTACCACAAGGAACCTTCTCGAAGGCCACAACCCATAGTTGTGAGTGACTCAGTATGGAAAGGTGGAAGGATTCACACCATGGTTGATCAGATTTCATATCCGACATTAAATGTTCAATAGAGAAGGGTTAGGATAACTGTTTCCTACCACATCCATTGCTCTACCCAACCATTTGCACCATTATCATATGAAGTTCAAGCTCTGAAACCAAAATGGCCTAGGCAGGTTTTAGGTAATACATGGAGTGGCAAAAAATGTTCAGGTGAGTTGAGATCTGGGCTTCTATTAATATACATCATTAGCACATTGAGTAAGGGTTTTATTAATTCTCAAAATAAGATTTTTTATTTTGGATTCAAGCACATGATTTTCTTATTTACCAAGTATTATTCTCATGTTACATTCAACAAGTTTCATTGTGGTAGAATGGTTCATGATTAGACATTATACAACGAAATTGGGGTGTGCACACCCTTATCGACTAAAACAAAACTCAGGTAAAAATCTTATAGATCTGGTCAAATTACCTATCCTACTGTCACTACTCTTCATATATGTGTTTACCTTTTTGGGGTGGAATACTCATAGGTGTCACAGTTCTTCTGAGAGGCTTCAGAGTGAAAGGCTAAGGAACCTCTTATAGAATTTGCAATCAAAGGTTTGAGTTTTTACCTTTTGGGGAACAAGGTAAGGAACCCTATTTTTGCATTCTTCCTCTTCTTAAACCCTACAGTTTTGATAAGGCTTCACGAAAGGATGTTACTAGCCCTCTCTCTTTTTCATGCCGGTAAAGCATGAAAACTCACTTAAAGGAAATTGGCAAGGTGAACCACCTGATTCTATATCCTACCCGGCATGCCAAGGTTCTAAATTTTTGTTTAAGATTTCTCTATGCATATTGTAGTTATAAATACAAGTGTAAATTAATCTTTTTCCTTGTCTCCTGGATTGGGAGAAAAATTGGCCCAGTAAATTCATAATGGAAAATCTTTCTATCGATTTTTCTTGAGAAATTGTTAGGGTGTTTATTTGTTATACTCATGTATTAAGATTATGGTATTGAGGTGTACCTCGATTGTGGAAATAGTTCATTGTTTATGTTGAATCGATCTATTTTTTTTGGAAAATTTTGAACAAGGGTTCTATTCAATATATGTGTGACTTGTAGAGGCAATGCAAGAATTCTTGATTTAATTTTTAGAGTTAATTCCTACGGGTTAGGGTTTGTAATTTCCCTTTGTTTTCACTTACAATTATCGATACTTTTTTTGGGTTATCAACAGATACATGCACATATATATTACAATGTTTTACATATTAGTGAAGACAAAATTGGGTTCTAAGGGGAACCAAACTCGACTGATGGTTCCTTTTGGTGGCTAGGGTCTAAACCCTCTTAGTACCCATGTACTTGAAACCCTGCTTACCCTACTCATCAATCCTTTTTAGCTATTAATAAAGACCTGTGAGGGGTAAATACCAAGCATTAATTTATACAGAGATGTGCTTTGAATGTTTCTACTCTTGTTTTCTTTGCAACTATACTAGGTTTCATAATTTATTTAAGTAACTTACTAACCATTTACCGTGTAACCGTAGTTTTTGTGATTGTTCCTATAAATTTGAAATTTTAGCTTTTGCCACATTATCCATCAGTACAACCCTTCATCCCATGGATACAATGACTCAGGGCTATTCCATACCCATTCCATGTGGAATTCAAGGTGGAATGAAGAGTTGTCATCTTTAATTGATAAGCTTAGCTTTACCCTCTATCATTCGTTGTGAAGGATGACTTCCTGTACGTAGTCCCACTACAGTTCTACACATGTATAAAATACACATAAATAAACAACTCTAGTATTATACATCCTCACCATTACATAGGGTGCACATTACCCTTTAATAATATCATCACATTTCCTAGCCCAACCATTTATCGTAAGTAAAAACAGTAAGCCATTACAGCAGGTAAAGACGGGAAACCAATTACAATAAGTAAATATAGTCAGCCAAACATAATAGCCCAATTCAGCCATTCCATGATTAGAATAGTTAAATAAAAAGGTTTTCCTTCATAGAATTTCTTACATAACAACTTGAAAAATTCGAATCCCTTTCCTTTCAACATAGTTAAACCTACAAAAACACATACATGTTCAAGAATGAAATACATATCTAAAGAGAATATATTCCAAGAATTAAACGAGGATGAGACTATTCCACCCAACCTTCAGAAGGGAAATTCCATTCACTTCTCCCTTGAGATTGAACTCGAGAATGGTACACAATAATAACCAATTTAGTGTAAGGTAATAGAAATTAGAAAACCACATTCCATCCTAATACTTGTTTATCTATGTATATACCGAAGTTCTCCACTAGCTCTAGTTCACATCAGGATTCCCTCTTTGGCAAAATCCTTCCCAATTTCATAGAATTCTCTCTTTTCTTTTAGTAAGATCCAAAAAATAGGAAACCCTTCTTCCAACTGATATACTTATTTATCTCCACGGAAGAGAGGGGTACATGTTTCTAATTGAATATGTTTAGCAATATACCCCCTTGATTTTCAATATTCCCATAACAAAATACTATTTAATATATATTTTTAATATTTAAAAAAAAACGACCAGGCTTCCCACGAGCCCCAGATACTATAGTATTGAATAATTAAAGTAACGTAAATGAAAGTCACTCAAATATCATCCTGGGGTGTTACATACCCCCCCCTCCTCCCTCGGTGAAACACCATCCTCAGTATTTACTCTTTCCCTTGTAACATGTCAGGGTAAGATTGTTGCATAAGGATTTCATTTTCCCAGGTGGCCTCCTCCAAGCTAAATTTCCTACATTGCACTTGAACTTGGGTGATAGCTGATGTGGCCCATCATAAGGTATATTTTAAGGATTTAAAGTCCCATACTTCAGTTTTTAAGTTACCTCTCTAACACATTTATTTACATTCTTATTATATTATGCTTAATGAGAAGGGTGTATGATGTTTGTCATGGCTTGTTTCCTAATCTCAATTAATTGCAGGAAATAAAGCTAGTTATGAGATATTTTCCACCTAAGGGCTCGAAGTATAAAAAAAGGAGATATTGTAGGAGGTTTTTCCACCTCCTTAAATCTCTCGATCAACCAAAATAACATCGAGATCTCTCCCAACAACTGAAAGGAAAAGAAATCAAAGAAAAGTGACAATTATGAGGAGCCAAGCTCCAATTTTCTCAAGATCAAGGAGGACTTATTCCTACTTTTCAGGGAGTTGTTGGTAGTTATGCATTTTTATAAAGAAGCATATGAATGAGGTGATTAGGATTCAAAAATTTTATATGTAGGTAGCTCTTCAGTTCTTATTTAGTGTTACTTTTGATTGACATATGATGTACTAGATTGTGTTATGCAATGATAACGAGAATTTTCTTATTCCATCACTGATTTAGTCTGAGAGGGCTGACGCTTTTGGGTTAGATCCTCATTCATTGGCCAAGTCCATCTTGTGTATTTATATTTTATATTTATTTTTCGATGTATTTTTTAGTCTATTTACATTCTATTAGCACAAAAAATCCATCA
The DNA here is from genome assembly GCA_034641835.2 of Pinus albicaulis. Lineage (NCBI taxonomy): Eukaryota > Viridiplantae > Streptophyta > Pinopsida > Pinales > Pinaceae > Pinus > Pinus albicaulis. The sequence continues at coordinate 510,221,846 of CM076576.1, forward strand.
AAATTGTGATTGTAGCATCTCTTCCTCACCTCTCTCATGGAAGCCTGAGGGGAAGGATCTCCAACCACATATCAAAAGTAGTTTGGTTATGATTTATTGGAAAGGTATATAGAGTGATCATGATCCTAATAATATGCTTCCTATAAGTTAGGATTTGGATTTGTGATAGATTATATTTTAGCAGAGATTAAGTAGGGTTTTCCCATTCAACTCATCATTTACACTTGGTAAAATGATAAATTTTCAATAAGAAATTCATGAATGTGTGTAGGGATTATAGGGTTGTATACAATTGTAGGGAAAGGATCTTCTTCATCGCATTCATCCTTCTTCTCTCCAACCCCTAAATCTGCCACCAAAACCTTGTTTTGAGAATATACCTTCACCAACGCTGTCAACATCCTTCCATGTGAAAAAAAAGCCTCCCAATGGTTCTAAGTTCGGGTGGAACTATTGGCCACCTCTCCCTCACATAATTATACATTATCCCACCTTTCCAAACGTTTCTTGCACCTTTTCCACCCGTAAAAACCTCTTGGGTTGTTTCCTATCGCACTTTAGGACACCTTATAGGAATCACAAGACATCCTCAAGAAACTTCATGTAGTACTATTGTAGGTCACCTTGTCACACTTGTTTAGATCATTTTCTCCTATTTAGCCTGGAATAAAATTCACTTGACGCACAACTATGAATCCATATTTATAAGATACTCTTAGGCTACCCCAAATCTCATTCCTTCCTTGCTGCAAAAAAAGAGTAGACATTAGGGTTTCATTTCATTTTCAGAACTAGAATGAATTTTTCATGAAAATGAATTTGAATTAATAGTATATATGATTTGGTTTGTGCTTTGATGAAGTGTGTGATGACAAAATAGTTTATTTACTACAAATGAATAGATAGCTTGATGAATTATTTTCATACCTTAGTTTCATTTTTCTGCAACTAGGTTAAATATTTATGCTTTACTTTCAATATCAATTGAAATTAGGATTTTTATAGACATTCTCTTTGTCTTATACTAGAATAAAATTCCTACATTACATTATTTAGTTTCACTTTAATCAAGTATAATGAATGGTCGAGAATTACAACTCACTCGAAGACCTAGTTGAGGGTGCCATGAGTAGAATACATTTGTTGTGCATATAACATTGTCACCTCTAAATTTCTACAAACCCCAGGTTGATTAGTAAAGTTGAGTAGCCCTTGGGAGTTACAACACTATTGGTGCAACCATGGAACACCACTTTTTCATGTCGTTGTCTCGTAGGTGTCTAAGTAGATGCTAGTTTTATGCTTAAGGACTGTTTTTTTATTTTGTTTGCATACATTTTGAAGAAGAGATAAAGAAACATTTTTTTTTTAATTCATGCCTCATAGGATTAGGGAAAATGAAAGAAAAGTTTGACCAAAAACCCCCACATCCCACATAGGTAACCTTCACTCTTCATCAGTGACTGTGTGTTATAATTCTTTCTAGGTGAGCAACCTAAAAAATTTGAGGAACATATTGTGGAAGAAGAGGAACTTGCTTCACCAGTTCAAGCTATAGCTGAGGAAACAACCCAAGGAGTCTTTCCTCAGAGAAACCAATGGATATATTAGGATGAAAAATGTCATCCCTTCATTCCTTCGACACTTCTATGGCTTAATATTTGAGGACACTGACACTTTCATGTTTGATGTTTTTGTTATCTGTAGGAATTATGACTATGCCTCACATGAAAAAAAATATTAAATTGTTCCCATGTACCCTTAATGATACAACCTTGCACCGGTTCATCAGTCTACCTAGAGGCAACATCACTACCTGGGCCCAAATGCAAGAGTCCTTCAACAAGAGGTAAAAAATCTATTTTAGGTCCAATGAAACAAAGGAATAAGTATTTAGGGTGAGCCCAGGTCCTAATGAGAATTTATAAGACTATGAGGAAAGCTTTCAACTGAAATACAAGAGGGCCAATTTCACACTTGATCCTAGATCATTCAATATAGTTCTTCTCTAAGGGATCCGGGAGAAAGTGTTGGAAACTGTCAACATGCTATTTGGAGGAGATATTTATCAATTGGCATATGATGACATCAAGATTTTTTTCAGAAACCATTCCAAGGCAACTACAAAAAAGGCTAGAAGTAACCATGCCTTGGTAAGTGCCTCTTCCTCTACATCATCCATAAAAAGTGGTATAGGGAACATGTTAGAGGAATTCAAGAGTGAAATGTTACATATATTTTATTTTCAAATGGATAACATGCAGATCAAAAGGAAACAAGTGGAGGAAAAAATATCCCTGGCTATATTTTTCCCTAAATGCACTATAAGGAACCCTAGGTATGAAGGCTGAGTGAATGTCATAGAATTTTGGTTAGTCTATGAAGAAAACCATGAAACAGACAAATTACCTTCCTTACCTAGACTAAAAATTCTATGCCAAGGGGTGAAAGATGGACCAAATCAAAACTACTTTATAAATAAAAGGATCCCTCAAGGACCTCGGCCATACCAATAGGGCATGCAAGGTGCGCCTTATTCTTAAGACAATTAAAATAAAAATGTACCCTTGCAGCCTTTGTATTATTCTACTCATCCATGATGGCCCATACCTCTTTCCTGGCCTTATGCCCCTATATATCATCATCACCCTGTTAATTAACTAGTTGAGCTATATGCTCCCCAACCTCCTCATTACAGAAACCCATCACAAGAGTGGAGGCCTCAACTAAACCATCCTACTAATTTACTTCCTCCACCCCAAACTCAACCTTAAATCACTCATCCTACTCCACCTAAGCAACCTAAGATGCCTGCTCAACCTATTTCGAACACAAATAACAAACATGCACATAAGGTCTACAGTGGAGAGACAACTTTCCATGCTTATGCTTTAGAGATCCATGATATTAATCTTAGGTCTGAGAGAGTTATCCAAGATAACCATCCACCATATCAAGATGAAGATATTGAAGAGGAAAATTAAGAGATTACCCCTCAAGTAAATCCAACTCCTATTCCTCATAGATTGATCCATCCTAGCCAACGCATCCTAGAAGATACTGAACTTGTGGGAGAATTGAAGAACTTGTTTGAAAAAATAACCATTCTCTACAATATTAAGGATGTCCCTATCTGTAATAATCTTATCAAAGATTAATTCTTTAAAAATACTAGGAGAAATAATAGATACACCCCTACTATCAATGTTGTAGGTCAATTATCTTATTTGATGCTAGGGATAGTCATTTTCCCAAAGTACCTAGACCCTAGGAGTCCTACAGTGGATGTACGCATTAATTGTATCATTATTCCTCATACATTGATTTATCTTGGGGCTTCCATCAATGTGATGACCAAAGAAAACATGTTGAATCTCAACCTCCAAGGAGATTTGAGAAGGACCCCTATAGTTCTGCAACTTGGAAATAGATCCACAATAGCTCTTGAGCGATTTGTTGAGGATGTTATGGTATCCATTAACTCTTTAGATTATCCCACTAACTTATGGGTACTTCAACCCAGAACTAATTTTGATGATTGTCCTTTCATTCTTGGAAGACCTTGGTTGGCCACTGTCGATGCTTATATCAGTTGTAGGACTAGAAACATGACGATGAATAGTGTGCCCTTGTAAAAATGACTCGCAATATATCCTCTTTCCCAAAATTTTGCTGAACATGATTTACCTTTATTGATGGAGGATGAAGAATATGAAGTGTGGCATGCAACACCATACCTTATTTGTACCTTATATATTGTTATTAGAGGGGGGAAACTCGATGAAAAATATCTCATTGACCATACCCTTCAAAACCAACACACCGCTGCCATTGCACTTGATGAGTTGGTGAGACAATTTAAAAGCGTCTATTGGATTGAGCTATGCATATTTGAATTAGTCCCTGAACCTGCCAATATTTTAGAATTCCCCTCATCAAAAACCTAAATATCAATCCCTCTCTCTCGGAAAAATATGAAGAACAATTGTACCAACTACTGAGAGAGAACTTAAATGCTTTTGATTTGGATTACAAAGACATTAAAGGGGTGCATGCCTCTTTTCACACACACCATAGTTACATCAAAGAGGTATCCAATATTTTGTGTCATCCATAGAGGAGAATGAACCTATCCTTGAAGTACATAGTAAATAATGAATTACCAAAGTTGTTGGATGGAGGGTTCGTATAGTCCATATTGAAAGATTGAATGGGTGTCTCCTCTTTTCTTAGTCCCAAATAAGAATGGGAAGTGGAGGATTTATGTTTCCTATAGAGAACTGAATAAAGCCAAAAATAAACATCATTTCCCTTTGTGTTCCATTTACCAAGTATTGGATGGTCTTGTAGAGAAGAAATTTCTCTCTTTCCAGGATGGATTCAGTGGTTATAATCATATCCAGATCAGCCTTAAATACAAATACAAGACTACATCTACACGTCCTTTGGGAACCTTTTCTTATAGAGTTATTTAAATAGGCCTACAAAATGCCCCTGTCACTTTTCATAGGGCATTTTTGAGCATTTTTCTTGAACTTGTACAGGATTCTCTGGAAGTCTACATGAATTATTTCACTCCCAATGGGAATGATTTCCAAGAGGCCCTCTCTAATATTGGTAAATTCATGAGAAGGTCCATTGAAATACATCTCTATTTGAGTCCTGCAAAGTATGAATTCTTGAGGAAAGTAGGGATTTTCCTTGGCCACTCCGTATCTCAGGCAGAGAGACAAGTAGACAAAAATAAAAATTCCATCATAAAAAGGGTGCTTATTCATGAGAAGTAGAGAGATATTAGGAGTTTCTTGGTCTTGGATGGTTACTATAGGACATTAATAAAATATTTTAGCAGGGCGAACTCGCCATATTTTTCATTGCTGGTCAAGGACTCTAAAATATGTTTGATATGTATTTTTCAAGAAGCCTTTGAAATCATAAAGAAAAATCTTACCATTGGCCCTATAATTCCAAGTGCCAAATGGAGTCTTCCTTTCCATATCCATACTGACGCATCGGATAAATTTGTAGTGGAATATTTGGGACAATGGATGATAAGTTTCCCTATGCCATTTATTTCATTGCAAAAAATCCATCTAATTATGAATTGAACTACAATTTCACTGAGAAAGAGATTTTAGTTCTTTTCCATTCCTTGAATAAATTCAAACGTTATATAACCAGGTATCAAAATTTTGTGCATACTTAACATCCATAAATTAAATAGTTGATGAACGAATCTAATGTGAATGTTATAATTATTAGGTGGTTATTATTGTTGCAACAATTTCACTTAATTATCATTTATAAACCTAGTAAAGAAAATATAGTTCCATATTTTTTGTCTAGATTCACTTTTCCTGAAGATAATGAAGAGATGATTGATGACCAGCTTCCAGAATAGCACTTATTTTCTATCTAAGTACTCTCTCCCTAGTTTTTTGACATAGATAAATACTTCGTGAGTGGGAGATTAACTCCAAAATTTTCAGCGAGGGAGAAGATCATAGTTGTGAGAAAGAGCTCCCCTTTCACTTGGATTGGTGGAAATATTTTCAAAATGGGACCAGAATAGATCCTAAGGAGATTTTTTAGGGAGGAGAAAGTCTTTGACATCCTCTCAGCATGTCATTATGGGCCTTGTGGGGTTCATTTTACTGTTAAGAGGACAACTTTAGAGGCCTTGCAAGCTGGATATTATTGGCCTACTCTCCATCAAGATGCTAGAAGGTATACTAGGAGATGTGACTAGTGTCAGAGGATAGGAAAACCTACACCAATTTATGTAATGCCTCTACAACCTCAAGTGGCATTGGATCCATTTTAAAAGTGGGGAATGGACTTCATTAGGCCAATTTATCACCATTTTGGAAAAAAAAATACTTCATAGTATGCATTAATTATTTGATAAAGTGGGTTGAGAGAAACGATTTCAAGGAAGAAATAGAGGAAAAGGTGGTTCAATTCTTAAGATAAAATGTGTATACAAATTTGGGTATCCAATGGAAATGGTCATTGATCAAGGATCTCACTTCGCATCACACTTTACTGACAACCTCCTCAGGAAGCATAACATCAAGAATAAAACATCTACTTCCTACCACCCTCAAGAAAATTGGTGAGTAGAGGTTACCAATACATCCCTCTAAAGTATCCTCGTCAAGGTAGTGAGTAGAAATAGGAAATATTGGGTAGATAGATTCGTAGAGAAAACCTCAGCCTATAACTCCGTCTAGAAGACAACTACTCTGTTTACTCCATATTATTTGGTTTATGAGAAGAAAGGTTTGCTTTCTATTGAATTTTAATATAACACCCTCAAAATGGAAACTCAATTGGATTTAGGTATCACAAGGGAAAAAAAGAGGACAACTTCAACCAAATGGCTTATATGAATTCTGAATGTAGGCCCTCATCCATATTGAAGTGATACAATTGCTAAGGAAGGTATGGCATGATAGGCACATCAAGGATAGAGTTTTCCAGGAAGGAGATTTGGATTTTCTATATAACTCCAGGTTCAAGGAATTTGAATGGAATTTGATGATAATATGGTCATTCCCATACCTGATAGAGAAATCCCATGAAGATGGGGTTGTTCAGATCAGAAGCATTGATGAGGAGGGGATTCCTCTACTTGTCAATGGTTATAGGCTAAAGGTATACCAAAATACAAATTCCAAGGTAGATTTCATTAACAAAATCAACAGGGAAGTAAATTTCATTGAGAGCCTGAAAGCTTCCATTTTACAACCCTCTCGAGAAAAAAAATAAAAATAAAAATAAATAAAGACGCCTGGGTGAAAACCTTGATGCATGAGAAGAATGTTGAGGTCTAAATGGGCCTCCTAAGGAAATTATAAAATAATAGTGGAAATAATAAAATAATATTATATTACATGATCAAACCTTAGATGGAAAGAAGAAGAAACTATTTTTTCAACTCGTATTTTCAACGTATCGCCTTATGGGATTAATCAAATTTCAAGGAGAAAAACACGTTCGATGAAAAATTACATTCCTAATCCAACTATTAGCCATGTTGCAAACTTTAAATGCACTCTACTACACGAAAAATGACAAATACATGAGAAGCGTGATTGTACTAACGTTTTTTCATGTATTTCTCATTTTTCATGTAGAAGGGTGCATCAGAAGTATGTGTCATGGGTACTCATTGGATGAGGAATTAAATTTTTCATCCAACGAGTAAATATTTCTTGAAACATTTGTAGAAAATTAGAGAGATAAGTTGAAAATAGGAGTTGAAAAAATAGTTTTATTATTTTATTAATTTTTAATCCTTTTACTTTTTAACTGCAAAAGTGGTGAATCATTTCCCATAGTTGATACCATCATCTTGAATCCTATTGGTTCTTATAAATTTCATTTTGGTTGTACATTTTTCTTAATATTCCCTATTTTAGACCAAAAAATTCTCCTAATGAGGCATCTAAGGCCAACTCCAGGATTGAAAATCTCTCTAAGGGAGTCTTGGAGCAAAAATGAGAGAAAAGAAAAATAAGAGGTACCTGTGGGAAAACCTCTCTAAGGTCCCCAAGGTAGGATAGTGAGATGAAAAAATCTTCTAAGGAAACCCACTGGTCTTGGAAAAAAAAAATCAAAAGGAATGAAAAAAAACAAAAGAATATAACAAGGATGACACCATGACTGCTGACCCTTTTTTCTATCTTGTAGGGTTATGAAAAATGGAATACCATGGTCATAAAGTAATGGAAATATCCCATGTATCTTCACATCTCCATCCATCCTCTCCTGCGTCAGAACCAATAATCACCTCTTTATCCATCCACACCATCCTTAAGCTAACAAATAAAAGAAAATCACCCTCTCTGAGGTGCTATAGGAAGTTCTTGTAACTACTCAAGGAGTTACAGTGAGCTATAAGAGTGTGGATTGAGGAAAAGAAACATCCACCAAGGGACTTGAGGTACAAAAAAATAGATTGGGAGAGTCTTCCCATAATTTCCTACCACCTTCTCGTCACTCCTCCATCTCAAGCACAAGGATTTTTTCATCAAACCTTACATTTTTTCACCTCTGTATAAAATAAATAAATAAATAATATCTATATATATATATGAAAGACACAAAGTTGCTTCACTTGATTTTGCAAGGTCACACCACTTCCTCGCCATCTTATAATCATCCTAAAATCACCCTAATACCACCTCACACTTTAACTAATAACTCATGTAGAGCTAGAAGTCTAAAAAAGGTAAAGAAATAGGTTGTTACAGAAAGAAGAAACTTCTTATAGCAAGCCCTATGTAAACACCATAAAATGGCTAAATATAGTTTTGATATTTCACAAAGACCAAGAAGACATGTGAGATGAATTTGATGGTAGCAATGGTGCTCTAAGAAGGATCCTCCACCAGAAAACATGCAGTTTAAGCTTCAGGTAAGTACCTGCAGACACAACAAACAAATAAAGATAAATCACCTCGAAAGGAGTGAAGAAACACAACAAAATCTTAAGAAGCAATAAAAACTTATTTTATGCAACTCCAACTCCATCTCTAGCATCCATAATCCTTAAAAAAATAGAAAAGGAGGTAAGGCTCAGGTATAGAGCTATATCACTATATCCTTATGCATAAGTGACTAAATTAATTAATTTCAAAGGGAGAGAACTTTAATATGGTGAAGGTGGCTAGTTAACTTAACCACCTTAGCCCAAATAAAAAATAAGTAATTGGTGGAGTCCTCATGAAATGTGTGGTTGTCAAATCAGTTAAACTACCATCACCATGAGTCTGTTTTGATTACAAGGGAGAAGATAATGATATATTTGAGTCAGACCAATATTCCAATTGACAAAAACACATGCAAGGGATAGGTTATCACATCGCTCTAAGCCAACTAGAAAGAGCATAAAAGGTACTTGAGCATGATTCCCCTCACACATTTGACCATTGCAGGATTGATTTGAGAGAGGAAAAGGATTTCAAGGCATAAAGAACCTTTGAACCTTCACCCTCTACTACTACAGTACAATTCTACAGGAAGTCTTGTAACTGCTATAGGATGTCCAATAACTACTACAGGAAGTCTAGACTACAACAAGAAGAGACGAGGGGTTCTACCAAAGGAAATTGGAGGTATATGTGCACAACCAAAGACACAATTGGTTAAGTAAACTCCCATTTTGTAGATGATAGAATTAGTTTTAGAAGTAAGTTTCCATCACCTCACTTATCCATCATGATTTCAAATAGTTTCTCTTAGAAATTTGTAGTCAATAGTCATAAAATTGTGAAATTGTAGGGTTTGTGTGAGGGAAATAGAGGGTCAGTATATAGATTTGGACTCATAAGAATATTTTTGTGGCCCCCCTACTACCACTGAATTCAACAAATAGAGCCATAAAAAAAACACCTTCCCTACAACTAGTAAATTAAAATAAGAAAAGATGGGGGATGGGTTCAACATGAGAGAACCTGCAAACACCATAATGATTCATTTGCACCCTCCTTGTTTTATGGAAATCCAACCTACAGATAGATAATTTTCCCTAAGTTTGGTGGATGCACTTAGAACAACATATAAAAGACACTTGACCTTTTCCTTCAGATAAACAAATAATAGAAGAACATCTAATTGTGATCCTTCGTTATTGTTCGTCTCCCTTTTGTCAATTATGTCGCTCTCAATCGAACTGAACTCATTCGATTGGCACCTCAAATTACTAGAAGAAATCAAGAAATGACATAAAGGCATGTTATATATTCATCTTAATCAAACTGAATCTATTGCTTTCGAAAATACATATATAAAAGCATGAACACGTGTATTAGGAAAGGAAAAAATATCTTTATTATAAGATAGAAGGAGAAGTCACAACTAGTTAGATCGATTCAGTGTCAACTCTCTCTAGCTTCAGTCCATCCTCATAACATCAGCAATATTACTCCAGCAGCATAACATTACTTGAAAAAAATACCTCAAAGAGCTATAATCTTACAAACATAACACTACAAAATTCAAGCACTTCCTCCCCTTTTGCGGTATGATCACTTCTCAATTTATAAGAATCGAGGGTAGTTTGGAATTAATTGGTCACTAAATTTGTTTTCCATAAATGGATGAGGGAGTTTCCCCGTTCAATGGGATAAAAGGATAAGTGATTTAATGGCTCCATGGTGTTCAGAGTTGAGGTTATCAGATAACATGATAGATGGAACCACTTCTAGAAGCCACTTGAAAGTGAGGATATCATCGGAATCATTTCAAAAATTCACTCAAAGTCGACCAACACATTGTTAATTGGGCCTAGGTACTCTGAAATGCTAGTTTTCATGGGAGTAATTGTTCTCAAAGCACATACTACAGTCTAGGGGTGCCTTGGTGGCTAAATGGATCATTTCAACTCAACTTCAAGTAGTGAAACTTTCATCGATAAAAGCCAGCAATGGGATGACTTGTTTAAGGAAAGTAGAAACTTATTTAGAGTATGATGGACCATCTAAGAGCTTCCCCTTAAACCATTAAGTTAAAAATGATAATGTTGAGTGATATGCTTTACGATGTGATTAGTAGGATGTGAAGTGGATGGTGACCTGCATCAATTACAACACATTACATCCTGATATATTTCACATTTTAGACATTAATTTCCGAGGGAGACATACCCATAGTCAGCACATAAAATATCATGACAAGTATATAAATTAGAAATTTATTTACCGATATAGACCTATGATAGGATGGTTATCTACGTAAAGCCATCATACATATGATTTGGTACTACTCCTGAAATCGCAGCGTAGATGGATGAAACTAGATCTGGGTACTTCTACCTTATTCACTCGATCGCTCAAGTACGAGTCTAACCATGCGAATATGTGATCTAAAGTCAAACATGGGAAGACACCATCTGATTACCAGCCAATGATTTAAATTGTCAGTAGATACGAGAGAAACCACTGATGATGATAATGGATATCAAGGTACTACAATACAATATGCCTAGTGTTAGTATATTATTTGAATTCGAACACCATACAAATTCTTTGGCTCGAAGGCCAATGATGTGAACCTATCATTGAATATGTGAAACTTGCCATTGTTGTATGCAAGCTCCAAGGTACTGGAAGGGTGATTCTAAGTGAACTTCTTGGATGATGAGTTGATGTCGACAAGAATAAATTCACCGCAGGAGGGTCTTGATGTATCCACCATCAATGACATGAAACGGGAGTAATGATTTCAGAGATAGAATGTAACTGATGAAGAAATGTTTAGAGATGGAGGTCATTAAATGAAATTTTATGAGTATTGCAAAGCATGAGGAATTACTGAGTGACTTCTCTTAAACATATCGGTGCCACTGAATGATTTGGAAATATTGACCTAGAACCAAAGTGATGTATGGTATAATAGACTACAGGTATGATATACCATCAAGAAGATAACCCAACCTGACAACCAAGAAGATGAATTGAATGAGTGTCATGTCTAAGAGCGAATTGCTACCATAAATTGACTTATCCCTTTCCAAATTTCTCCATTCATTGTTGACTAGTAACTCTTTATTTTTTAACAAGCCTGAGGAGGATAACATATTATTGTTGTATAATTCCACCCTTCGGGTGAATATATCGCTATGTTATGTTTTAAAAAGTCTAGAAAAAGTGAAACTCAATCTTGTCATGATGGAAAATTTCGTTGCTATTTGATGTTTTAACGAGTCTAACAATAGTGAAAACTCAGTCCTTTTTCATGTTTAGCGAGTTTCAAAAATGGATGAAAATAAAACTCCACAAGTTATTTTTCGCAAATTTGTCCCTAAGGTCCGATGAGGCGTAAAATAATACCTGTGAGAACCTCCTATCCATGTTTGACTTGGGTGTTCCTTTTTCATAAATAATCTATCCTAGTCTGGAAAATGGTTAAAATTATACTGAGTACATGTCATTTTAGTTCCTTTTGCGAGCTTGAAAGGACAAGTGCTAAATAATATTTTCATGTTTTGGGAGTTTGGAAAGAGTTGAAAAAGGACTCCAGGGGGGTTCCTTTTTCGATGTTTATCAGAGCTCAAAAATAGATAAAAGTGTGCTTTGTGGTAAAAATTCATTTTAATATAATGCACGTCAAATTTACTATACCAGTTGTAAACCTCCTCAAAGAACCACCAAACGGATTAAACATTCATGTTTAATGGTAAAAAGAGGTAAAAAATATAGTTGATTCATTAAATATGCATGAAATAATCCAAAATACCATTTAAATGATAATTTACCATATTATTTTAACATTTCACATCTACCATTTAGTTTTGAGTGCTCTAAGCTAGCTTTTACCCTCGAACTTCAACAGTTGATTGCGACAGATTATGTGGACCATTTCTCACACTCTCGGGACCATGTAAGAGATCTGATCTTTCTCTTTCTATTGGTATCATCGTTTTTCATTTTGAAGTTGATTTTTTATGGTTTTAGGGCTCCTAGGGGAAATCTACAAATCCCTAGGACCAACACACCATTTAGTGTCAAAAGGTGCATTGCAAAGGAACTAAATAGAAGCACAGGTGCTCTGTAATGCACTATCTAGGGAATAGGGGTGTGTTGGGCATAGTTGAGGAATTTTGATTTGTGTTTTATGCCGAAAATATCTTCAAATTTTTGCATGGTATGGATCCTAAATAAGCTTATAGTTTGATTGCGGGCTTTGATTGAATCAAAATGTTAATTAAATGGGGAGAAAGACAACATGAGGAACATGATATGGCTTTCCTAAATGATCCTGTAACTATGATAACCCTCAAAGACTATTTTTTACTCAAGTGCTTTAAACTATCAGGGATGAGGCAACATTTTGAACTATTGCACTTCTTGATTCGCTCATGGGGTTCAAGAGAGAAGGCATTTCACATTAGGGACAAAGTGCTCCCAATATTGGTCAATTATATTTATTTTCTCACAAGTTCGTTGAGGTGCGATGCCCCCGTTTCCCTTGTTGGTTTTGTCCATGGAAGTGAGATAGTGAAGGATTAAATTCGATAGTTTTGTCGGCCAGGTACAAAACTTTGCAAGGATGGGAGGACAAATATTAGGGATTTGAATAAGAGCCTTTTCGAACACTCATGTTCACCATTGAAAAGTTAGGGATCTAGGTGGATATTGGTGGCCACCCACCTATTCCATTTGTATGAACACCATTAGTTCTTTCAGGTTTTTAGTTTCAGCACAACTTACTATTTTTAGCAGGTTTTCGGGTCCTCAACTTCTGGAGCTGTTTTAAGGCTCTAAACAATGTTTATGGGAAAACTAGGAGCGACATGGGTCCTTGGATCACTTTTCTTGACACAAAAAGTTGTAATCCTTGAATAGGTATTTCTAACAAGGTATGATGCGCGTTAAACAAGGATCGTATGCCGACATTACGTCCCCGGGAAGTTGAAACACCAATTTACCTAACCGGGGCCAATAGTTTGGTGCTTCATCTCCTACGATTAAGTTTTTGGATGTTAGGGTTTTGAATTCTTTCTCAACAATAAATAGGCCTTGGATCCCCATTGTAACACAATTCATAGGAATGTAACTGCCACAACTCTTCTCAGAGATAATATACCGTTGCCCTAGCTAGTTTATTTTGATTCTGTCTGTAAACATATTTCATTTATTTGATATTAATGAAATGAAGTATTATTTCCATGGAATTTATTTTTTTATGCCTATTTCTATATTTTATTGTGTTCCTATAAAAATCTAGATCAGTGGTATCAGAGCGGTTTTCTCTTTCTCTTCTTTTCTTTGCATGTCCCCAACGTGGTTAGGGTATAAGTAGTTAGAGCTTGATTTGGTTGAACTGTTGCAAGATCAACCTCACAAACACTGATGATATCCCATGGTGGAAGAAAAGAAAGATGAGGGACCGGGAGATCTTATCAAAATATTTCTCAACAAGGCCCTCAAGAAAAAAAGGAATGTGATGATGGATAAATTTTCCTAGATCCTTTAATGAATGCCCACCTACGGGGAATTTTCATCCAACAACCACTCTGGAGGCACCATTCCCTTCAAGGTACATGTAAACTTTGACATTATTGTATTTGAAGGTCAGATAGATGCAAATGGCCTAGATAGATGGCTGAATTTTCTAGAAGGGTATTTCTCGGTCCATGATTTCTCTGACCAAGAAAAGATTTTTTTTTCACTTCTCAAAGCCACCCCCCATGTCAAAGATTAGTGGGAAACCTACTGTGAGCAAAAGCATGAGGGTGAACCCTCTCTATTCTCCATTTCACCCACTTCAAATTCATTCTAAGAAAACATCAAGGAACAATATTACCCCATTGGGAGCTATGAGGACAAGTACATCCAATGCACCATGTTGTGGTATCAAAGTGATGAATATTTGCATGAATTGATGAATCTGTTCCATACCCTACGCAAAAAGTTGGGTATTAAATATTTAGACTTTTGGTGATCAAGTACCGCAACTACTTGTACAGACACATTCATGAGGAAATGGAGTTCCTCAACATTACCTCGCTTGGTATACCATATCACTATCTTGCAAAGATCGAGCATAAATTTAAGAAGAAGAAGCAAGACTTTGTATCTGTGAATCCAAAGCTAGGGAAAGGCATGCCCGAACCATAGAACATGGGGCAGCGCCAAAGTGGGGCAACTAAAAATACCACCAAAAATTTAAATAAGGACACGGGGAAGTGGTGTGAATTTCATAACAACCCCACTCACAGCACAAACAAGCGTCAAGCGAAACAGTCACTAGTGGCTGAACTGAAGGCATCCGACTCATATGCATGTTCTGATCCTGAGACAGAACCAGACAAGGGAGATGAAAAAGGGAAGGAGATCATTGATGCACACTCGAGTGCCATTTTCTCCATGACCAAGCTCCAAAGGGAGGATCCAAAGAAGGGGGAGTGCCTCTTCCATTCGCAGATGTGGGTGAAGTCTTCTCCACTGCAATTTATTACCTATAGCGGAAGCCAAAAGAACCTCACCTCAGTAGAGGTCATGAAGTAGCCTAGGCTACCAACCATAGCACACCCACAACTATATACCATCAGGTGGCTTCACCCACAGAAAGATCTTCACATCCGCTAACATTGCCACCTTCCGTACAACATCTAGTCATTCGCAGATGAGGTATTGTGTGATGTTGCTCCTCTTGATGTAGCTGATGTATTATTGGGCCAACCATACTTGTCGAGGAGACATGTTGTGTATGATTCTAGGCCTTTTTTTGTTCTTATTACTTTGGGAAATAAATTTCACAAGATACCATAGGTAGTACTGCCTCCTACCATCTACTTTTCTATCGCAAAACAACACAGTAAGATTGTCTCCCAAACTAGGAATTTTATTTTCCTTACAACTCGCTCATAAGGAAAGAAGAATATTGTGCCCAAAACCTTGAAACAAGGCTCCCTTGCAAGGTTGCAGTAGATGTAAAAAGTCATGGACGAATACAAGAGCACTTTCTTCTAACCCACAGAGGTTCCTCTACACTATCAGGATAAGCACTCCATCGATCTGACCCCCGACACACCACTGCATGATATTTCCATACCTCATGCAATTACACAGAAAAAATAAACACATGTACTATTTGAAGAAACCAAATTTATTGAACACATCCAGCACATCCACCAGCACGTCCGCCAATAGGTCCATGACATCCTGGACAAATCCAATACCAATCTCAATAGAATTTATCTCTCATGGAGGAACTTAATGCAATGGGGAACATTGTTTCCTAGTGAGGGAGGAATGATCTAGCTAGATATTGGTGGTCGCCCACCTAATCCATTTGTACCCACACCATGATTTCTTTCATTTTTTAAGTTTCAGCACAACTTACTATTTTTAGTAGGTTTTCGGGTTCTGAACTTCTGAAGTTGTTTTGAGGCCGTAAACGACGTTATTTTTTTAAAATTGGGAGAAACATGTGTCAATGGACCAATTCTGCTCACACTAAAATTTTTACTCCTCGAATAGTTCTTTCTAATGAGGTATGATGCACGTAAAACAAATATTGTATGTCAAATTATGTCCCCAGGAAGTTGAAACACCAATTTACCCAAACAGGGCCCATAGTTTTGGTGCTTCATCTCCTACGATTACATTTTTTGATGTATAGGTTTTTGAATTGTTTCTCAACAATATATATGCCTTCAATCATCATTTTAACATATTTTAAAGACATGTAGATGTCACATCTCTTCTCAGAGATAAGCTACCATCTCCCTAGCTAGTTTATTTCCATTCTGTTTGTAAACATATTTCAATTATTTGTTATTAATGAAATGAAGTATGATAACCATTTCAAATATTTTTTTATGTCTATTTCTATATTTTATTGCATTCCTATATAAATCCAGATTAGTTAGCTGGAAACGTAACAATTCATGTTGTGAATAGAAAATACATGTAGTATGCGCTTGAGTGTCTTGAGCAGACCGTGTTCAACTGCGTTGAAGCAACACTCTCTTAGATGAAAGAACAACTAACCAAAGTTAAAAGTGGTAGGGAAAATAATTATAGCTATGGATCGATCGTGATCACTTTCATTCTGGAGCGAATTCCATTGATGCAGCCACAACATCTAACACTGGGTGTAGTTGATCCTAGGGATCCACTGATGCAACGGTCGCTAGAGTTGATGTCTAGATATGTTGGCTAGTTATCAATCTCATTCTCTACTGCATTATTTACTTGGATATGATGCCAACATATCATCATAGAGGAGCATCAATATGCAGGGGTGGATTTTTGTGGACATGCAGTTTTGATGTTAGCAGCAAGCACTCAATGGGGTGTTATAGGTAAATGGTTTTACCATGATTTTTTAGTTTTGGGGTTTTTACATATTTTTGTGTTTTTTATGTTTCCAAGACTAAACTAATGTTTTATGTACACATATGTGGGTAGTGTTGGACCAGTGGGTCTTCCACAGTAGGCGGATGAACCAGTAGAGAGGACTGTCAGCAAAGTAGTCCTTAAGGATGTGGATTTGATCGAGACTCTAGCTGAGTTACAATAGCATATAGAGGGGCTAACTCTCAGGATATAGGATATTTATGTCGAGGAGTTATTGATGAGGCTACAACTCCATACTATTGGTGTGCCTAACCGATGGATGAGGCTATTGTGCATGATAGCTCAAGTAGTGACTCGCTATTATGAGAACCACTATATCTACTTAGGATATGACATGTCAGCATACATTTTGAGGTCATGTGACCAACATGTCTTGGACACAATTTTTTTATAAAAAACTAGACTATCTGTCTATTTTACTTTCAGTATTTTCCTATGGTTATGTGCAATCCTATTCATTTGTCTGACGTGAATTGAAAATATGTCTTTCAATATGTTGCAAATCTCTTTTTAACATGAAATTCGCTAAACAATGAGAAAAGGTGTTAAATTTTCTAGAAATGTGTTGATATTGGATGTAAAGAAAATGTCTTTCCAAAAGAATAACTCTAAGGAACATGCGATGAATAGTTGAATTTTGGATAGTATAACACTAGTAAGCTATAGTACGATAAGTTTTTAGTCCCACCTAATGATGATGCAGGAAATGCCAAGTGAAATGGAACCAAATAGGAGTTCGATCAATGCGTTATACTCAGCGATATTGTTGGTGGATCGAATGATAAAAATCCCTTTGAAACTCACTAACTCTCCTCTTGGAGCGAATATTGCTCATGCTACAGAAGATAGATTCTGTATGCTATGGCTAGCACCATTGGAATAACCAATAAATGGTTCTAAAGATTTTGAAATATGAAAAAACCTGCTAAGCGGAATACTAACCACATGAAAACTCTTACAGGACACATTGTGACACACACATAATCAAATCATATATATAATATGATACATTTTTTACTACACAAAAGCAAGCAAAGTAACGTTTAAGATAAAACCCATTCTGAGGCTATGACATTGGAATCCTATCATATTCTACCAGCTCATAGGCACCCTTTTCCAAAACACGCTTGACAATATAGGTGCCATGCCATAATGGTTTGAATTTTCCTGTTCCTATCTTATCAACTTCCTTATCATAAAACAAGACCAAGTCTCCTTCTGAGAAGGTGCGAGGATTTACATTGCAGTCACATTGCACCTTGATTCGTCTCTTATGTGCTTCGTTTCCCAATGTGGCTTCACGACATGTTTCATATAGATGAATGAGATCTAAAATAAATGCCTCCTCATTAGAACTATCAGGTAGCGGGTCAATTGTGAGTTTCACTGATGGAATTTCACATTGAGTCAGTAGGATATCTTCGAGACCCTAAACTAGCTGAAAGGGAGTAAATCCATTTGTGTTTCTCACCAAGGTTCGGTAAGCCCACAACACCGAGTATAGGATTAAATGAAATTTTCGTTTATGAACGTCAACCATTCATTGAAGAATATTATTAATAATTTTATTGATGGCTTCAACTTGTCCATTAGCTTGTGGATAATAAGGGGTAAAAATGTCATCTGACAGTCCTAACTGGTAACTCAACTCAGTCATCATGTAGTTGCAAAAATTCTTTCCATGATATGTAACTATGGCTTGCAGTACAAAAAACTGTTGACGAACCACATGGTTAAATAAAAACAATTTCGTTCTCTCACATGTGTTGTTAACTGTAGGAATTACCTTGGCCCACTTGCTAAAATAGTCAACGATGATAATAATATAGCCATGCCCCTCGACAGAGTGAAGGTTACATGTCATGAAGCCAATGCCCCATTTTGAAAATGGTCCCACAATGATCACAAGATGCATTGGTGTTGGTGGCACATGGGCTTTACAATCAAATATATAGCAAGCATGACAAATTCTGACCATGAGAATGCAGTCACAAAATATGGAAGGCCAGAAGTAATCAGTAAAAAGAATCTTCTTCGTGGTAGCAAAACAAGAAAAATGCACACCACAGGTACTAACGTGGCAATCATTTAAAACTTTCTCAGCCTCCTCCCCAGTGAGGCACCTATGTAAACTCCTATCGATGGCACAACGATAAAGTGTGTCGTAGATGATCAAATAAACTTTGGCTTGGTATCGAATACATCGTTGTTGCAAGTGAGACGTATTGGGTTAAAAAGTTTAGGTTTGGAGATAGATCATAAAATATCCATACTACGGTTTATATCACGCTATCAGAAGCAAAGACTCATCTGGAATGGATGGTTCTAATGTAGACTCAGTGCTACTCGAGGGAAGGTCATAGATGGTCTTAGCGAAAAAAAAAAAGTCCTTTTGACTTGGATTTCATGAATTCCAAATCCAATTCCTGCAAAATCAATATCCATTTTTAGTATTTCCCCCCCAAAAATTGACGTGACAAAATGTATGTCATAAGGTTGAAATCCGAAATGATCATGGTCTTCTGGAGCAGGATATAGCGGCGAAATATTTGTACAAATTGAATGGTTGCCAAGGTAAGTTTCTCAACATAATTGTACTTAACTTTTGTATCATTGAGATTATGACTCAAATAATAGATTGTATGTTCAATCCCATATTCTTCTGGACTAAAAATATGGTGATGGTTGTATTTGAAGCTACGAGATATAGGAAATAATCACTCTGCTAATTTACGTGATATATTAACGATCTGCAGATCAGGGTATGTTTAAGAGCACCAAAAGAAGCTTGTGCAACCTCATGCCAATAGAAGGGAGTCCTTTTTTTCAAGATTTGAGTATATCCTTTATCCATTTCAACATAGTTTGGAATGAATATCCTTAGAAATTTAACCTTCCCTTGGAGTCTCTATAACTAAAGTAGGTTGTAAGGAATAGGAAAATCCAGAATGGCATGGACCTTCAACGGATCAAGTGAAACTTTGTCTTTCAACATGATGAAACCAGGAAAATGACTAGAACCAGCAAAAAACACATATTTGTGTAGATTGAGGCGTATTTTATAGTCACGACATCATAAAAATATGGCTCTCATATGTACCGGTGGTCAGCTTGTTTCCATGAATGTGATGGGAAGTCTTCTAGATAAGGTTTAAAATGTGTTTGATGTCGTGGAAAGTATAATTCATTTCCCTCTAAAAGTTTTCCACAACATCCTTTAAATGAAAAGGGATTTTTCAATAAGCGAATGTGCCCAAGGGACAGATTAAAGTTGTTTTATATTAGTACTCTGGGCGAATATTGATATGATTGTAACTGAAAAAACAATCCATGAAAGAAAATATTTCACATCTGGCACATTCATGAATGATTTGGTCGATAAAGGAAGTGGGATAGTTTTCTTTTGGACAAGCATGATTAACATCCCCATAATCAACGCACAATCTATTTGTCCCTTGTTTCTTCATAACAAGAACAATGTTGGAAACCCAATCGGTAAGTGGAACAGAGTAAATAAAACCAACATGCAAAAGTTTTTCAACCTTTGTTTTAATGGCAATAACTTTCTTAGGATGAACAGGATGAAGGCACTATCATATAGGTTTGACATCACGACACATTTTAATATCATGCTCAACGATACTGTAATCGATGTCTGGCATTTCCTCATATGACCAAGAAAATACATCACGGAATTCATGGAAAAGAGAGTGTTAAGTGTCAAGTTAATATGAAGAAGAAGATGTTCCAACATGAATGTGCTCTACTACACCAGGTTTCATTTAAATACTGGTAAAAAAAAATTCTTATATATTTGATGGGTTTCACTCATAATCGATGACATGGATAAAAATGGCATTCGTTGAGAAACCAATGACAATAAGGTGATGTAGTTCAGTTAGAATATCTTAAATGTAATTTGGAATATGGGATCACTGATGAGAATCTTCTCATGGTTCTTCTTTCAACATCATGAATTCCAAAATTCTCTCATCAATTGAGAATATA
Organism: Pinus albicaulis; assembly: GCA_034641835.2. Lineage (NCBI taxonomy): Eukaryota > Viridiplantae > Streptophyta > Pinopsida > Pinales > Pinaceae > Pinus > Pinus albicaulis. The sequence continues at coordinate 510,242,728 of CM076576.1, forward strand.
CGTGAAAAAGTGTCAGAAGAAGTACCATAATCAAAAGAACGATCAATCCAAACATTCAGCAACAAAGGATCAAGATTGGCCACACAAGCCAAAAATATTGATTCCTATTTGAGCTGAATTGCACATAGTAGCATAGTCACACGTAGCCTATCTATTTCGAAATCATTGGGAACCTTGCATAGATTATATGAAGTGGAAGATATCATATTGCAGGTTTCAATTTTTGTGATTTCCGCCAATGTCGCAAGTGATGCTAACAAAAAGATTCCTATTAGGGAAGAAGCATTAAATATTCCTACAACAATATTTTGATGATATGGCGGGGGTCTGTGAAAAAATTTAATACTTCTACTTTCCTAGAAACTAGAGGAAAATAGGGCGATCTAATCGATGACTGTGATGTCACCTTTATGGGGGAAGATGACCATGCGAAAGTAAGTAGAGAGAACCACATCCATAGCATAAACCGATGGTCTTCCCAATAAGATATTGTATTCAAGGGGTCCCTCAACGTCCTAAAATTGAATAGTAATAGGTTTTCCTCCAATTTTGACTTACAGGTTACTGAGAATTCCACAAGGTCTATATGTACGAATATCCAAAATTTTCAACATCGTCGGTCATTGTGATAAAGACAACAAGCCAAGTGACTTCCAACAACTCATATACATGATATAGGTATATGCACCTCCATCAATAATAGTCTAATCAATGAGGTTATTTAGGACATTTATTTAGATAAAAAATGTAAATTATGCTAGCAATTATACCACATAGCTTGCATGGTTAAAGACTATGAGATTAGAGTCTATTAGATCGATTCCACCAATTTCCAACAACAAAGCGTGATTAAAGGAGGGACAATTCTGAATGACCTCAAGCATCGACATAGCAGAAGGTGACTGGGCTAGATCTTCGACTATGTTAAAATTTTGAGTTGCACAAGCTCGAGGGTTGAAAGTCAATTTATCAATGACCGCCTTCGTTGGATTTATTGTAAACTCATGAATAATAGGCGACATAATTGAATCAGACGAAGCTGAAGTGGTAGGTTGATTTGTAGTGTGACTATTAGATGACGAAAGAGGATTACTGTAATATTTACTTTGAGTGGAAACCAAAACATCAATTTTGGGCTTAATGGTGGATAACATAAGAACTTGTGAATTATAACTGGGATCTGTAGCAACCATATGTGTTTCTAGATTCAGAAAAAGGGTTTGTCAACACTACATATGCGGGAGAAGTCTTAAGAGATTTTGAGACTTTTGAGCGGTAAGGAGAATCTCGCATAAAATTATCCTCATTTCATATCAAAAAAGGGTAGCGAGGTTTCCAAGAAGTACTAGGTGTATTTTTTCATACTGGGGTGAATTTTGTTTTTTCTTATCTTTCCCTCTTTTCTTCCTTTCGAGTTTCTTGTCACTTTTTCCCTTGTCAGATGACACAGCATGCATTTCAGAAGAGGACGCAGGATCATATGCAACGGGAGCTTGATTGGACACAACAAGTGTGGAAACAAATGGTCAAATTGCTTCCTTAGTGCTAGCAAAACCAATCACATCATTACCTGCAGGCAATTCTTTACCAGATGGAGGATGAGGAATAAGCGGTGCATTCAGAATATTTTCATAGAGCATGCGACATTGAGTGTAAATCAAATACAGATACTTTCTTGAGAAATTACTTTCTCTTCAGTGACAACACCACCTTTAGCCACATCCTCGGTCATAGATGGAAACAAGGAATTTATATACCACTCAGCTAAACGTATATCTTGAACAAAGGTTTTAAGCATTCAAAAAATATGATGCCACTTGTTATCACTCTACCGGATCTACAAGGTTGAGAAAGAGACAAGGAAATGTAACTATAGACCAATATTTCACCAACTATCTAGCCCTACTAGGGAGTACAGGGCTCTCTCCAAGAGATCACAACCTAGATAACTATATCGATGAGATTCTAGGTGACGTATAGTAGCACTAGGGTTTGATTGATTTATTTTGGGTGTTGGATGGTGAATTAGGTCACGGAAGAACTAGGTCAGGGTTAAAAGGATTCGAAATTCAGAGAGCTGATGGGGAAAGGTAGTAAATCACTTTAACACTTTTAAGTATCTTGGTGGAGTGTATTTAGACTACTAGGGTTTCCGAAAAAAGCATGGAAATCATGAATTCTTTTCAATTGTAATAAAGTGAACATGAAAATCTAATAATTCCTCCAAAACATAGCATAAACTAATAATTTGTCTATCTGAATTAGGAATAAATTAAATTTAGAGATGTCATGAATATGGAAATCATAATACATTCAAACATTTTCAAACATAAGAGGAAAAAATGCTAAAACACGTTACCACAAGAATCCCATGAAAATAGCTGCAACTCAGACTATTAGTTCCTGCCGAAAACTTTGATTACACTACTATTCAATGATCAATTACATAGAATCCAACCCTTGCAATAACGAAGAGAATGAAAGATATAGAAAAAAAATCGCTTCTCCCACTCTCAGGGGTCAAATCCCTAACTTTTGGAGCTGATACCTAATGTTCCCAACTAGAATCCAAATTACTTAGAAGTTCAACAAACTCATCCATATCATTGATCAAAATGATTCACCTTGACCCAAAATTGCTTATTTACCTGATGTATCTACTTGTAGTAATTATTAATGACATAATTGCATTTAAATTTTACAATTAAATCAGGAAATTGCCTTGGAATTTATCAATCAACTGAGAAAATTTGAAAATTTTGAAGAAATCAGTCAACTATAAAAAGCGCACTATGCTTAGGAAAAGCACAGTGTGCGTGGTAAAAATCATAGAGTGGGCCTTCAAATCCCGTTTTGAGTGACTTAATGAAGTCCAAATTGGGCCCAATATGTCTCATTGGAAAGCTCTTCTAGTGTAGTTGTCCAAATTGTCCTCAAACTCTGTAAATGGTTGAGTGAAGCTCCTAAAAAATGGAATCTCCCAAGACTGGTAGAAAAATGCACTATAAGGCTAAAAAAGGAGGCAGAAAGGTGTTTTTTGAGAGGTTTTTGACCTTTTCCATCTGTCAAAAGCTTTGTTTTCGGTGTGATATTAGTCAAAATCTGATGTAGACATCATTATCTATTAAACCCTGCAGAGTTTTAATAATTTTAATGCCTCCACAAAAAGCACACAGTGGCACACATTGCTCTTTTTACAGGATGACTGTACAAAAAGACTTTTAAATTTTACCAGAATATGCAAAAACTTGAAAATTTACTCAAAAACCTTCAACACCGTTGGATGAAGTGCTGATGAAGTATCTCAAGCAATTAGGGAGGCATGAACAACTAACTCAAATTTTTCCTTCTCCTTTTGTTTGATTAAGGTTTCCTTATGTTTTTCCTTCAATTTATTGATCCTGATGTTGCAAATGTTGTTTCTAGTGTTGTAGCAGTCATCCATGTGTATTAGCATGATATTATCCTTGTTTTCATTATGAATGAGCTTCTCAAGGTGTATGTTCACTCTATCAAGCCAAACCTCTCTATCATCATTGATTTCTCTTTCTATTCTTTCCTCAAAACTGAGTTGTTATGCCTCATGCTTATCTTGCTCAAATGCTTTCTTAAGAAATCTTGTTTTTGGTATTTTCTTGGTGCTTCGAGTCTCATCCTGATCAGAATCATTAGGTGCCATCAGTACTTTGCCTTTATTGTCTTGCCTCTTGGCATTCAGCAACTCCAATTCTAAGAGGACTTGTTTATCAATCAACTACTTATTTTCTTTCTCAAGGAAGGAAATGAAAAATTGTGCTCTTGCCAAATTATCCTGTAGCTCTTTTATTGTGGAATATTTCTCTTTGATAATTAGTTTTGCGGCTTCATGATCATCTTGGAAATCCAAGTCCACCATGTCAAATTATTTTTCTTCCTCATGGTGAATGTCTTCCTCTTCTTGAACAAAAACCTCTTGATGCTTTTGATATCCTTGTTTCGCTGATGTCGAATGAAAGACCCCTTCCACAATCTGTGGAGCAAACACTTACCTAGCTCCTCTGTAGTATGTTTTGACCTACTTCTCGTCTTTTGTCTTATTCACTATAGCCCTGCTAGATAACGTAGTTTTCTTGTGAGAAACTGATGGTGGTGGTGAAATATTTCCAGCAGGCCGATTTGGTGGTGTAGCCAAGGCATCTACCTCAGTGAAAGTCTCCCATCCAATGTTTAGCTGCTTGAGGTGATGAACGAAAATTACATTAATCAGTGAATGATGAAAGAGTCTTTTCATTTGAAGCTCATACCCTTTGTTCTGCACTTTGTAGGCCATTTTCTCAATGCTTCTATATAAATAGTAGGAGATGTTGACAATTTCACCCTACTGAAATGCATGAGCAACATGATGTGATAGTTATACAAACTAGAGAATTTTCCCTCACGAGTGAAGTATTTCATGATGATCTTCATCATGGGGGAATACATGTTCAAAAATTGACCAAAATGAAATATATATTTGGTGTTATCTTTATAAGGTGCCTTGAGGTAAGGTTCATACATCTAGGCATCCAAAAATTTAGTTTTGAACCATTTTTCACCCACATTAGGTATCCATGTTGCTGTTGCAATGATGTCTGTGGAAATGGTGAAAGTCACCCCTGCTATAGTCACTTGGTATTTTTCAGGGTTCTAATGAAAACCTTGGTCAAAGTAGGATGGATCTGCACTCTTTGGACCATCTCACAAAACTCAAATCAACCTACATGTTGGAAACATTTCATTTCCAAGGGTGACACCATTAAGTCCCTACTATCTAATGCCTGTAATCTCAGAATTCTCCCTCCATTATTATACATTTTCTTTTCTTATTTTGTGGTGTTTCATTCCTCCTCCATAATGTTTCTCTCCTCTTCCATTATGTTCAGTGTTTTCTTGAAACCTTAGGGAAGAAGAGGAAGGGAAAGGGAGTAGGATTTTGGGGTTAGCAGGTTGGGTTGAGTGAAGGAAAATTTGGGGACATGTGTAAGGGGGTTACTAAGCTGCGGGAAATGATGGGGTGTTGAATTTTTAATGGAAATGGAGTATGAAATTCAATTATAGGGAGTTATCTAACTTCCTAGAAAAGCCTAGCATAGCGGTAGCATTTAGGGAATAGAGCTTGGGAATGGGAAATAAGGGGAGGTAATGGTAATGGGGAGTGCATTATGGTGTAAGGAAGGTAAATGGGTCCAAGGGAAAGAAAATTAATCTTTCAAACTGTGAAACTAGGGTTTCATTACTTAGAAAATGACATAAAGGGAAATGAGACTATGCACCATAAACGTAAGACCAAAATATAAAAAGGTGGAGCTTAGTTGGTGAAATTTATTTGGAAAAAAGTGTATAAACTCTTGTTTTCATCTTGGAACCCTTGAAGAGAATATTTGAAGCCGTGGCTCTCTTCTACAAAAAACACAGTTTACTGAGGAAAGGCACAGCGAAGCCCTCCGAAAAGTGTAGGTTTCTTCTGAATAGCGCAACGTCCCTTTTGCAAAAAGCACAACACCTGTGAAAAAAGTGCAACGAATGACCCAAAACTTGGTTTTTTGCAGTGAAAATTGATTTTTTGCATGGGGAACTTGGAGAGCTCGATTTTTGATGATGCAAATGAATGAATTTTTGGTTTTTGAGGGCTTTTTATACTTAGAATAATATCATTAAATAGAATTTGGACCCACATTTTCTTTCTTGAAATCAAATTTACATTGTATTTTACCTTTAACTTTAGAATTCGATCTTTGAATTTCATCTTTTGATGGATTAGGAACACCGTTTAGATTTTTGGAACTTTTCTCTTTTGTTGATGGAACTTTGAGTGTGCACCTAGTGGGAACTCTGAGAAATTATTACAAATTAGGAACATAAAATTACATTTGATTTGAAATCAAATTTACAAATCAAACTTATAGATGAAATATATTTATTTTCACTCAATTTGCTGGAATTTATACATGAAATGGTGATTTTATGACCTTCAAAAACCTAAGACATAATTGAGATTGTGACTAAATGAAACCATGATAAAAATGATTTAAATGATGATTAAAAATCATGACTGATGGTACCCTCATGAAAGTGATAAAATGAGCCAGCAAGTAGTAAAATTTTGAAAGGAGTGAGATCAAACCTCGATCTACATCCAATGACAAAATTTTTGCATGATGAGCTAATGGAATGACAAAAATTTCAAAAGTGGACCCTAATATGACATGATAAGAGTCTATTTGATCACTGGTGGTAGGTCACAAAAAATGACACTAACATTGGCTGCAACTGGGGATGAGAGCTCCTTGGAGGTTTCAAGAACACGATACATGAAGTAGCCTAACCATTGGGCATGGATTCAAAAGCTAAAAACTAGGCTGAATATTGAAAACATGATATAATAAACTGATTGCCTCTGACTAAAATAAAAATTATAAAAATTATTGATAGCAACAGATCATCACGACTTGAGGTCTTCAAATCTTGATGAAAACCACTTGCTTACTAAACACATATCTATAATCATGTGAAGTGATCCTTCCAGTGTAACCAATCTAATAAATTGCTACATACTTAAGTTCTGCTCAGACTTTCCTCGACTAGGCAGAAAAAAAAAATAACTAGCCCAATCTAAGTGTCTATTAAACATGTTTTCATGATACATAAATTTAAGAAAATATATCATCCCTATTGACTGCAACAAACTTATCACTGGATCCTTAAGAACATGAAAATTTACCTCTTGCTGATACAAAAGAAACAAGGTACCTTTTTCTCTTGAATCTGATATCTCTTCATAATGTACCTCAACAAGAGTGTGTTCCTGGTCTTCAAAAAAATCTGAACAAGTAGGTGAGAAAAACTCTTCTTCAAACAAAAATTTAGGATATCAAACATGAAAAGAAAAATCTAAATGATAGCCCTCAATTTTTAGGCACTCTGCAATTTGAATACATTGTTGATCATCTTCACATGTTAAAATGGAAACAACTTTCTCTTCACCAACTGATGGCTGATTGGAATTATCTTCAGTCAAGGAAAATACGGTTTGCTGGAAATTTTCCTGAACTCAATGACAGCTAGGATTTGATTTTTTCTCATGTTATTGGAAGGTAATTTCAAGCAATCACTCTTGAACTTCCTCATCCATTAGTTATTTGTCACCATAAACACTTTCCAAAGGATGAATAAAACCTTCAAAATTCGTGCAACAATATTTTACCATCATTAAATATGGATGTTCTTCTTTAAAATTTTCATAAAACATCATATGAAAATCTATAAGTGAATAAATACAACCAAATGGAAAACCTTCATACCATTATCTTGCTTGTTTGTCCAAGGTGGAAAATTTAACACTCCACTTGCATCCATGCATGTGAAATTTAACGATAGGAAGAGCAACATCATCTCCTTTCTCGTCTTTGAACTTTGGGAGATCAGTCTACTAGTGTAAACAAGGCATGCGGTTTGGAAAACCTAGAATTTGATTATGATTCATGGGAGCATACCTTTGAGCAGTTGAATCAATTTTGACAACAATGAAGAGACCAAGAAGTTCTTTAGAGTATCAGTTCTTGAATAGTGCAATCACTATGAAAATTCTGAACCTTTGGATTCTTCGACACTGGAGTTTCCAGGTAAATGATGCAAAACCTTCTTGTGCCTAATAAATGTTCACCCTCAAAAATCAGATCTAGTAACTTTTTTCTTTCATGGGGAAGATCATTCACTTTGTTCCCTAGCATTGTTACCAAGATGTTATCACTCCACCAGATTTCGAGGCTAAGAAAGAGACCAGTATAGGTAACCACAGACCAATATTTCACCAATTAGGTAGCCCTACTAGGTAGGAGAGCACTCTCTCCAAGAGATCACAACCAAGATGACTAGATTGATAATATTTTAGGCTAGGTATAGTAGCACTAGGGTTTGATTTATTGATTTTGGGTGCTCGGTGGTGAATTAGTTCAAGGTAAAAAGGATCAGAATTGTAGAGATCTGATGGGGCATGGTAGGCAGGCACTTGCAAACATTCAGGTATCTTGATGGAGTGGGTTTATACTACTAGGGTTTGAGAAAAGAGCATGGAATTCATGAATAATTTTCAAATAGAAGAAAGTGAACATGAAACTGTAATAATTCCTCCAAAACAGACCATTAACTAATGAATTATGTTTATCTGACTTAGGAATCAATTAAATTTAGAGATAACATTGATATGGAAATCATAATACATTCAAAAAATTTCAAACATAAGAGGAAAAAATTCTAAAACACATTACCACACGAATCCCACCAACATAGCTGCAACATGGTCTATTAGTTCTAGCCAAAAAGTATGATTACACAAGTGTTCAGTCATTAATTACACAACATCCAACCCTTGCAATGACAAAGTAAATGAAAGGTATATACCAAAATATGCTTCTCCCACTCTCAGGGGTCGAATCCATGACTTGTGGAGCTGATACCAAAAGTCCTCAAATGGAATCCTAATTACTAGGGAGGTCAACAAACTCATCCCTATCATTGATCAAACTAATTCACTTTGACCAAAAATTACATATTTACCTTATGTATCTGCCTCTAGTAACTATTAATGAAATAATTAGATTTAAATTTTACAATTACATCAGTAAATCACCTTGGAATCCATAAACCAACCAATAAAATTTGAAAATTTTGAAGAAATCAGTCAACTGTAAAAAGCACACCATGTCTCGTAAAAAGCATAGCATGGGCCTTCAAATCTACTTTTGAGTAACATCTTAAAGTCTGAATTGGTCCCAATATGGCTCATTGGAAATCTCTTCCAGTCTAGTTTTCAAAAACGTCCTTAAGCTCTGCATTCTCCCCCTCCATATTTGTAAATTGCCATCACCTTATGAGGGTCCTCTTTTGTATACCATCACCCTATATTAATATATATCTTCACTAAATTCCAAATATTTTATGTGTAACCTTTCACATGTTTTTATTATTTAGATTGTTGAGCATGTCTTCTTGTCCTATTATTTTCCATTTCTTGTCTATAATCATCAAAATCTAAACAACTCAATGGGATTGTATGGTCATGGTATTTTCCTTAGAAGTCCCAAATAATGATGATCCATGTAGAAAGGTGTCGATGATAGACATAAACCTCAATAATGACAAGAGCTATTATGTCTTAGTGTCAAGAGGAGATATAATTTGTTCCATTTCATCTCGCAACTATACACAAGTCCTCAATCACCACCCAAAAATGTTACATGTTCTTTCCCTAGAAATATCGTCACCTCTAGGGGAAAGAAAAAGATCAATAAATTATTGTTCTACACTCATACGGTCACCAAATTATTAGTACACCTCAAATATCATGGTTGAGGGAAAACAATTGGATCATATTAATGGCTTAAAAGATACATTGTACTTCATGTTCATTATGGAGATTGATGTTACTCAAGTACATGATCGTCTCATGTACAGCCTCGCTCTTGCCATGGTCACATTTGAATTCAAAAGAAGTCAAATTTATAGAAAAAGCCAATGTTTTGTACAAATAGAAACCTTCATGTACCAATCAACCACTCGATACCTTCCTGTACAAATAGAAACATGGAGGGAAAGGTCAGTTTGCGGTTAGGAATGTGTTAATCCTCCATCTATTTCTTACAAACCAGTTATATCATGTAGTTCAGAAAAATATGGAGGAGGAAATTGTTAAATAAAACCAAACCTCACTAACTACGTTGTGGCAAATCCGATGTTATCATAAAATCCTATGGGAAAGGAAATCCCTCCTTATCATGTCTTTACAATTGATGACTCACTAAGGGCGTGAATTACATGTTACACACAGATGATATGTCTACCAAATTTCATAGTTCTCTATAACATTCTATAACCCGTGGACAACTGACATTTACCCTAGAAAAATGTTACCTAATCATTTTTTCCTATGTAATACTGACTCTGCAACTATATATCATTCATGAGGCTCCCCTCGGTGACATAACGTAATATTCACGATGTCTCCAAAATCAAATCCCTGGTCACTTTTGTTTAGTGCAAACCTCCACTATATAACAACTTCCCTTTCTTGAAAATCTCAAGTTATCATCGTTCATTGATTACCTCTCCTAAATTTTATTATATTACTATTATATACGCACTCTTTCACACATACTTTTTTTTATCTATATAATATTTGGTTTTTTATTCATGCCTTTCTTGTCCAATTAATATTTTCTATATGAATGATATTTGGTTTTGTATACATACCTTTATACCCTGGATATCCTTTACCATATACTTTATCACAATGAAAAAAATAAATTATAAATAAAAAATAGAGCATAAAATTATGGAAAGAGAAATGTTTAGTATGAGATGTGAATGCATTTTATGCAACATTATTTTAACATCAAACATCCCAACATATCATCTTATACCAAGATTTAAAGTTACAAACTGGCACTAGCATATTTAGCCATAAAATACAAATTTAACCCTTTTTTTTATTTATCTTGAAAAATTTTAAATTGGAAATGTAATGATGCAAATTTGGAAATGTAATGATGCTATGTAAATATTGAGAAACATTGGGAATTTATTACGCTTTAAGGCATACTTATTTGAAAACAACTTTCCTAAATGACTACGTGTATCATTATGCACCTTTGATTTGAATGTTAGACGATTCAAATGATCTCTACCATAGAATTAAATAATGTTATTTCAAATTATTTATACAACATAAATATATATTAACGAACTCTAGATCTCCGTGAGGGAACTCAGTGAGGGATTCTTCTCTCATACATCGACCTCATTTTCTTCTACGATGGCTACAAGCTCATTTTCTTCTTCTGGGAATTTTTGTTTTCTTTTTTTGCAAATTTTTACATCGTGTGTGGATGGGGTTTTGACTGTTACTGTGCCCAAGATTCTACCTGCATCATCAAAAAACAATCCTCCACAGAGGCATTGGAATTACAAGTTTTTCTTTCTCAATATCTCATTCACAGTGTAAAAAATGAGATGGCAACTGTGCTTCTCTTGAATATATTCTATGTTGATTCGGTGTTGGGAGGCCCTTGTATACTCCAGCATGTGAAAGAGATCGGGGTTTATTGGGAACCCAGATGCATGGAATGAATCGGCGGAGATTGAGTCCGTGTCAATGATGAGAATTCCTGATGCCAATAGGTGTCTAGCCTTGCAAGCTCTCTGTTGAAGGGAATTTTTGCGTCATTTGTGGATAGGGTTTTGACTATTACTGTGCCTAGGATTCTACCTACATCATCACAAAAAAATCCTCCACAGAGGCATTGGAATTACAAGAAGCCTGCAAGCTCTACAGCTCCTCCCACACTTGTTTCAACAAATTCTGCCCACTGGACCTTGTTATGGCTGCAGCCATGTATGGCGAATATTTTTTTCTTATCCATGGCTCTGGGTGCAGGTAAGGATGCAATTTCTTCCTTAATATCTCGTTCAAAGTGTCAAACATGAGATGGCGATTATGCTTCTCTTGAATATATTCTGTGATGATTCGGTATTGGGAGGCCCTTCTCTACTCCAGCTTGTTTTGTTGTGTCATATGATATTATGTCAGGGTATAGTAGCCATTTTTTTTAGTATCTAGTATTTACCCAAGAAAACTTCAATGCATGAGTTGTTTTTTTAATGTATTCTCAGCATTGGGTATGCAATTTGTCATTTAGAATTCAGGAAATTTCGAAGGCTTTTATAATAATAATTATTGGGAATGATCCTTGATTTTTAATTGCAACTAAGGACCTTGAGGCTTGGTGTAGGCAACATCAAATCATGATGCATATTTTTTATCAAATTTTTCACTTATACATCAGTAGTCATTATCTCATGAAGAAGCAAAATTTCTTAATGTTGTTGGCCAGAGTGTATAGTGCTTACATAAAGTGTCATAAAATGATATTTTTGAACATTTATATCCCTTTGTAGTCACTGTCAATTTTGTTTATGGTAATCTCTGGTGGATCGATATTGTTTTCGTTGGTTCAATATCATAGTTGTGGTTGCCTCATGACCGATTTGTCTCTGATGAAAACAGGCCCGTCCAGGAAATCTGATGCAGGGTTTACAGAACTCAAGATTAGCATTATTCATGTGAAGGATAATTTACTTGTTACTGGTGACTTTCAAAGGGAAGTTGAATTTGTAAGGTAGGTTATGATTCTTTTTCCTGAGGAAATTGACCTATAGTCATCTATGATGTACTATGTTCTGAACATCTTTGCTTTCTGCACAATGTATACATTCAGTTTTGTTGTTCAGTATTTGGACCAACATCTAAATTATTGCTCAAAGATAACTGACAATGAAAATGATATCACTGCTGCAGTGTATATTACCACAGTTCTAGCCTCTAGGTATACTTTTGTCTAGCCTTATTTTCCTTTTGTTGCCTTATTTTTTGTAGCTGCTATGTAGAGCCTAACTGAATCAATTTTTATCATGGAATTCGTGCTATATAGTGGAGCACTTCAGTTCATGATTTCAAGTAATGATTGTGGTATACTAAGTATTTGTGGTGAAAGATTTGGCATTGATTAGGAACTTCTTATTCCCCTTACCTGTTAATGTAAGTGCCATGTGATTTCACTATACTATGCTTAAGTGTCCTTTTATTTTGTTTCTTCTTTATCAATCCGACCCATAATATGAATGATCTGCAACATACTTCTTGCAGTCTATATGAAAACCTTGCTTCTTGTAGCTGGGGGAAATGCTAAGGGCTTTCTTTTAGACTATGTAAGTTTTTTTCTGAGAAACTATATTGTGGTGCATGGTTTTTGCTTTGTATGTGCTTTCAACATTCAGCTCTCATATATATATATATATATATATATATATATATATATATATATATATATATATATTAAGTTTAAAACTTTAATTGCAAGATGGTGTTTATATGTAATGAAAGTATATGTCCATTGCATGGTGCATTTTGCAGACTATTGTAACTCTGGAAGGCTATTTCGATTACTCATTTGCTTCTTCATGGCATCTCGATGGTCAAATATATGTTGAAACACTTAACTTTTCTCGAAGTTCTCTAGGGCCACTTGGGTGCCATACATTCTATAAGGTTCTTAGCATGTGGAAAGTGATTATTCATTTTCTTCATTATGGCATCTCGATGGTCAAATATATGCCAAAACACTTAACTTTTCTTGAACTACCACTTAGGTGTCATACGTTCTCATAACATGGAAATTTTATGGCCATGGTTGAGCTAGCTGATTTTGCCCAAATATATGATATAAAGCAGAACTATAGCATAATTTAATTCTCAAGGGAGATGGCTGGAATGTCAGTCAGTCCAGAGACAGAAGCACTTTTTATGGGTTTGGCTCCTCAAATGTATGGGAGCATGCTTAAAATAAAATAGGCCGCATGAATAACATATTGGTTATGATTATATACCGATGCACCATATGAGTAACCATCCAGCTGACAGTTGAGCTAGGATGCAGTCATCTTGCATTTTACATTGACAAGTATGATATTAGATTTTGTTTACCAAATCTTTAATTATGAATTATGAAAATTGAATATCAAGAATTCAAATTTTAGTTTGGCCAGTTTTTATTTTTTAATAATAAATTATGTATTTTAGTAAAATTTTCTTCCCAATATTTCTCGATGATATGAGAATAATGGATAGTTCAAATTACATATGGCCATAGAATTCTCAGTGGTTTGAATTATCTTTTAATGGATTAAACCCAAGATTGAATTCTAGAACAGGCCAAATGTGGTATATACATACTTCTCGTCTATATAACACAAGAACAGTTTAGCCCTCTTATAGACCAGAGCAACAGAGTCCTTTCCACATCGGCTAAAATGAACCATTGAAGAATGATAATGATTAATTGCTATAACACTACGAAGACTACAAACTAAATCAAATTTCTATGGCTAAGTTGGGAGTTAAGCCTGATCTAACTGTAAAATTTCCACAACATATTAGACATATATGTGGACATAAGGCTATATTTACTTTTTTATTGTGAATTGATGTTAAAATATTGACCCGAACATATATGAGACTTGCTTCCCATGTGCGCAAAGGGTAGAATTCTACATACGGTTCAACTTTTTAGGGTAAATGGTTTCCATCACTATAGAAAAGTCTAGCAGAATTCTCCATGCTTTGGGGAAATTGATGTCTTCAATTATAAATCCCCTTACCTTTTACATTGGTTATCTTCTTAAGCTAACAGTGGCATGGATCATTAATGGTTGATTAGTTGGAAATTTGATAAGCGGTACATTTATGGCGTACCCATCTCATCAACATAAATCTGATAGGAAAATTAAGTTTAAAAATGTAAATATCATTACAACTTTGTCAATGCTAAGTTTAAATCTTATTCACTACTAATCATCAGAAGACATGATTAGATATCTCTGTTTTCAAATGTGTCTCACTACTTGGTTGCTTGTGATAGTGAGACCATTGCCCATCAATGGGATTGGGAAGCAAGACCAAGTCTGTTATCGCCAGCTCTATTATGGAAAATTAATGCACCTATGCTGCATGATGTTTAAACCAGCACACTAATTTTGTTAAGCTAGTTTCAATACATATACTCTGTTTTATAACAAACGTCATATCCCAATTATAAACCAGTGACCAATTTTCCCATTCAGAGATCCTTGTACGTGACAGTCACAGCACAGAGATAGGAATGTATGGTTACTAATTGACCCAGAGATGGTTGTAGCATGTGGTTTGTGCACCGTTATATTATTCTTTAATCCACTAATTCTCTAACATTAGGAAAAGAATTCATGTTATGCTTTGCAAAAAGAAAACAATGCAATTTGTGGTTTTGAATGTGCAATCACAATAGTTGTATATGTGTCCATTCATACATTTTTTTATTCTATCAGCTGACAGTTTAGAAATTAATATGATTTCTTTTAATTTTTAGTTTTGGTTTTTTAATTAAATTTTCAATTCATTTTATTTAAAATTTAGAAAACTAGGTTTCTTCTCAATATGTATGGGGAATCTCATGAGCATGCTCAGAGATGGAGGAGAAAGTGTTTTCGGAGGATTTGGTTGAAGCCTTTAGTGTTTTTTATAAGAATGGGGATGGGTCCATCAGCCCATGGGAGCTTCAACAGGTCCTGCTCAGCTTAGGACTAAAATAACGACAAGATCTGGAGAGTTGTGAAATGATGATCACAAGATTTGATAGAAATTCAGATGGTAGAATTGATTTTGAGGAATTTGAGAACATGATGACCATGATGGACAGATCCTTGTAAATACGTCAATAAAAACTGTCCCTTGGACTTCTTTTTGTAAACTATCATAAAATAATGTTTGTGAACATTTATATCCCTTTGTAGTCACTGTCAATTTTTTTTATGGTAATCTCTGGTGGATCGATATTGTTTTTGTTGGTTCAATATCATAGTTGTGGTTGCCTCATGACCGATTTGTCTCTGAAGAAAACAGGCTCGTCCCAGAAATCTGATGCAGGGTTTACAGAACTCGAGATTAGCTTTATTCCTATGAAGGATAATTTACTTGTTACTAGTGAGTTTCAGGGGGAACATGAATTTGTAAGGTAGGTTACGATTCTTGTTCCTGAGGAAATTGACCTATAGTCATCTATGATGTACTATGTTCTGAACATCTTTGCTTTATGCACAATGTATACATTAAGTTTTGTTGTTCCGTATTTGGACCAAAATCTGAATTATTCGTCAAAGATAACTGAAAAATGAAAATGCTATCATAAAGTGCTTACATAAAGTGTCATAAAATGATATTTGTGAACATTTATATCCATTTGTAGTCACTGTAATTTTTTTTTATGGTAATCTCTGGTTGATCGATATTGTTTTCATTGGCTGAATATCATAGTTGTGCTTGCCTCATGACCGATTTGTCTCTGACAAAAACAGGCCCATCAGGAAATCTAATGCAGGGTTTACAGAACTAGAGATTAGCATTATTCCTGTAAAGGATAATTTACTTGTTACTGGTGAGTTTCAGGGGGAATTTGAATTTGTAAGGTAGGTTATGATTCTTGTTCTTGAGGAAATTGACCTATAGTCATCTATGATGTACTATGTTCTGAACATATTTTCTTTCTGCACAATGTATACATTCAGTTTTGTTGTTTAGTATTTGGACCCACATCTGAATTATTGCTCAAAGATAACTGATAATGAAAATTCTATCACTGCTGCAGTGTAGATTACCACAGTTCTAGCCTGTAGGTATACTTTTTTCTAGCCTTATTTTCCTTTTGTTGCCTTATTTTTTGTAGCCGCTATGCAGAGCCTAACTGAATCCATTTTTATCATGGGGTTCATGCTATATAGTGGAGCAACTCAGTTCATGATTTCAAGAAATGATTGTGGTATACTGAGTATTTGTGGTGAGATATTTGGCGTTGATTACGACCTTCTCATTCGCCTTACCTGTTAATGTAAGTTCCATGTGATTTCACTGTACTATGCTCAAGTGTCCTTTTATTTTGTTTCTTCTTTATCAATCTGACCCATAATATGAATGATCCGCAGTATAATTCTTCCAGTCCATATGAAAACCATGCTTCTAGTAGCTGGGGACAATGCTAAGGGCTTTCTTTCAGACTACGTAAGATTTTTTTATGAGAAACTATACTATGGTGCATGGTTTTTGGTCTGTATGTGCTTTCAACATTCATCTCTCATATATATATATATATATTAAGTTTAAAACTTTAACTACAAGATGGTGTTTATATGTAATGAAAGTATATGTCCATTGCATGGTGCATTTTGCAGACTATTGTAACTCTGGAAGGCTATTTCGATTACTCATTTGCTTCTTCATGGAATCTCTATGGTCAAATATATGCTGAAACACTTAAATTTTCTTGAAGTTCTCCAGGGCCACTTGGCTGTCATACGTTCTATAAGGTTCTCAGCATGTGGAAAGTGATTACTCATCTGCTTCATTATGGCATCTCGATGGTCAAATATATGCCAAAACACTTAATTTTCTTGAAGTGCCACTTAGGTGTCATACGTTCTCATAACGTGGAAATTTTATCCCCATGGCTGAGCTAGCTGATTTTGTCCAAATATATGATATAAATCAGAAGTATAGCAAAATTTATTTGTCAGGGGAGATGGTTGGAATGTCAGTAAGTCCAGAGACAGAAGCACTTTTTATGGGTTTGGCTCCTCAAATGTATGGGAGAGTGCTTAAAATAAAATAGGCCGCATGAATAACATATTGGTTATGATTATATACCAGTACTCCATCTGAGTAACCATCCAGCTCACAGTTGAACCAGGATGCAGTCATCTTGCATTTTGCATTGACAAGTATGATTTTAGATTTTGTTTACCAAATCTTTAATTATGAATTATGAAAATTGAATATCAAGAATTCAAATTTTAATTTGGCCAGTTTTTATTTTTTAATAATAAATTATGTATTTTAGAAAAAATATATTCCCGATATTTCTTGATGATATGAGAATAATGGACAGTTGCAATGACATATGGCCATGGAATTCTCAGTGGTTTGAATTATCTTGATCAATTTCGCAATATGATCATGATTCATTTGAGAGCATTTCCTCTATACTACTCTTTCCTACTTGCATGATTAATGTGAGATCATTTCCTCTATACTACTCTTTACTATATAACTTCTTTACAGCGTTTCCTTTGCAACATATGGTGCAATTGCTAGTTACATCCAAATTCACACATTGTGAGAAAGTAGCAATGAATGCACTTCTCACCCCAAAATCACCTTATAATCTTATATGCATGGTAAATATAATTAATTTAATAAACGATTTATGATTTAGAGTAGTTACGGCGAGTAGAGTGGTATGTGGCATGTCATTGCGTTTAGAATTATAACAGTATTTTACTCATGTTGATTTTAAAAATTAGTTCACCTTTCATTTATATGTTTGATTTTAAAAATTAGTTTACCTTTTATATGCTAATATATGAGTATAATTTTATTGTATATTTTTAATATTTAGAACATAATTCACTTATATATTAGTATTCAATATTGTAGATTTTGAAAATTTAAGAACATAATATCATTACGTATTGAATATAAGTAAAATGAATAGTTGGTAGGCTAACAAATCTAACATAGAAATGAGTACTAATATCTAACATATAAATGAGTATTTATATTATTTAGTTTAATTAGAATTTATTTAAAGTAAAAATATTGAATTTAACGGTAAAAATATTGAATTTAAATTAGTGTTAAATATTAGAGACTAATTAATTAATAAATTGAGATTTTTTTCTGTTAATTGTAATTTTGCATTGTGGTACATTTTATGATTACATCAAGTATAATAACCATATAAGTTATTAATCATAAAAATTGTGTGAATAAAACAAATTAAAAAAAGATGAGAAATAAATTTACTTTCCATATCTTAAAAATTAGTGGCTATATATTAATAAAACTATGTTAACGAAATTAAGAAAAAAATCCTCACATTCTAGAAACTAATATCTAATAATTAGCAAATTAGTTATTAATTATAAAAGCTACTTATAAATAAAAGGAAAAAATTCCCATAAAATATTGAAAATTAATCACTTTATATAAATAAAACTGTTTAAATAAAATTACGAAAAATGTTGAGAATATTTTAAAAATTAATAACTAATTAGCATAATAGTTATTAACTTTTTTGGTTTATTCCTTTTATAATAAATCTCTGAAGTGAATTTGTTTTTTTTTAAATTTTATATTAAAGCTAATTACCTATTATTTATGATAAATAAAACATTAATATAACATAATATATATATAAGAAATTTACATAGTAAAATATTTCAAAGGAATTTTTGCATAATAGAGGATGCTTAAAACCAATATAGATCCATCATAAGCATGAATCCAGAATCCATTAGAAAGGATCAAATATTTTTAAGCGCAAGCATCTTTTAATATGTAAAATAAGATTTAAAAAAATTGCAACAATGTGTAAGTGTTTATTTGTTTAAATTATCTATCTTTTTTATTATTATTATGTGGTACAAAAATAGTACATTCTAGCTTTGTGACTAGGGTTGTTGAATTATCCAACCCTGGTCAGAAGGAGATATTTCAAAAATTAAAAAATGGAGCTTCTCCTTAGGGGGAAATCAACCCATAGAGAGTTTCACAAAACATAGAGAGCTGCCCCTAATGGGAAAACCAACTATTAAGAAAATGTCGAAAAAACTAAGTTTGTCATGCAGAAGAAAAGTAAACATAAAGACTATAGAAAGGCATGAAAATACTGGAGAAAGAAGAGCCATGGCTTTACAGATTCCAGTCTCTTTCATCCTGATGTTGCATACAAGGAGATTCTACCACAATGCAGCATACGTAGTCAGAGAGGGCATCCTTCTTCTTAGAGAGATGAGGAGAAATCTCTAGAGTGGAGCTGGAGCGAGCGCGTATGTCTTCTGTATTGTCAAGTTGCCTGGCGCCTTTAGCAAAACTGCTACCCCTGCTACAAGAGGTTTCCTCCATGCTTTCTACAAGAAGAGGCACAATTTTCCTAGGTAGTAGGGATGAAGAATGAGAGATAGTGGAATTTTGCAGCCTATTCCTAGAGCCAGAGCTAGAATTGCATTGTAGAGTATCCAGAATTTGAATTGAGAGATGGGCTGCGAGGAGTTGGGGGTCATAGACCTCTGGAAAATCCATGTCCACCAAGAAGGCCACTGTGCGGTCCTTCATGGCAAAAATTGGAGGGCGAGAGGCAGAATCTCTGCCTCCTCCCATCCGGAAATGCATACAATGGTGGCGAGGCATAACATGAGTGGAGCACTAGGGATGAAAAGGAGGCAGATGTGTAGAGGGAGGCAAATGAACAATGTGTTGATGAGCAACAACATGAAATGGATGAGCATAGGTTGAATGAACATAAGCGTGACAGCCGGAACCACATCGGGGACAAGTAGAGAACAGAAAAAGATCTTGCAGAGTAGGCCTAAGAGAGAAGCGAAGGGAGGCATGGGACAAATGAGGGAATGAGTCGACTCCATTTCCCATAAAAGGCCTATGAACTCTGTGTCATGAATGAGGCAAGAATGAATACGTAGCTACAAATTAAATGCCAAGGAATGAACCAAGTCGGAGGCCAACGATGAATATTTTTGGCTCTCATGTGACAGTCGGATGTCGTCTGGTGGTGAGGCTAGCTGCAAGAGTCTGGAGATGTAATTTGGCTTGCCAACAAAGTGTGTCTAATCACCCACATCCGAGGCTTTTTAAATGTTATGTAGAGTGAATATTAAATTTAGTTGAAAAATTCTTTAATAAATTTCATATAAAATCGAAAGAAAAATCTAAAATATATAAAATAGCAATACATCAAATGCTTCAGATATAAAATCTAAACTGAAAAATGATTTTATATACAAATATATCTATAATAACATCCAAAAAAAAATTTATAAAAATAAAAATTCCAGATAAAAACCATGAAAATAAAGACCATTTAGTATTCTATTATCATTAGTACATTAAAAAAACATTGAATTTCTAAATACTAACCACATTGAAAGAGAAACATCAATATTTTGAAACATCAATATTTTGAAACATTACAAGCTGATAATCATCTTATCATAATTACATGTAGCAACAACAAATCCGTATTAAAATAATAATAAAAAAACGTTGAGAACAAACATTAAACTTCTTAGCAAAGTGATAAGTCACTTTCATTTACTAAAATACAAGAGAAATGTAAATTTTTAATTTGAACTGAAATTTTTTTTATCCACAAACTCAAATTAAAAATTTACTTTTTTATAAAAAAAAGGACAAAACAATAAAATGTAGAGAAACTTTTATTTATAACCATTAATTGTAAAACAAAACAATAACATGATGTCAAATATCTAAAATATAATTCAAAATTTCTAAACAAAATAGAATTATCTATTATTATTTAACCACCCCAATAATTATATTAAAAAGTTATATTTCATGTCACAAAAAAGACCAATTAAACATACTGGAAAAATGAAATTAGGTAGGGTTATCTGTAGGTTTTGCAATGGTAAATTTATGATCATAAAATGTCTTATGATTAATTTTTACTCAAAATCTTTTGAGTTTATTTAATTGATTATAATAAATGTGAACAAAATATTTTAATAGATTTACAATATTAAGAGATGCGACAGGGAAAAAATTTAGAGACTTTTTTTATGTATAAAGTAATATGTACAAATAAATGTATTTCATAATTTAATTTGTTTTGGTGGGTTAAATAAATAGAATAATTTATGATGTTGGATAAAAATAATATTTTCACCAAAAATGTAAATAATAAATATTATTAAAATACGTTAATAGAATGTCATATTATTGAGAAACTTTAAAACTATGTATTAAGTTTAAAATGTTGTGAAATAAGCCCACGCTAATTATTTTAGCATGTTGAATATTTTTTTACATTAGTTATTACACTGTATTACTAATCGTTTTGATATATATTTATTATTACTTTTTGAATATGAATATATATATATATATATATATATATATATATATATAATTTTTATAAATATTTTTCAAATAATCAAATTAGTTTACAGATTTAAAAGTATTTTTATATATCAAAAAACAAATTATTGTGATAGCTGGCGTAAGTGTTAACTAGTTGATTAACTAGCTGTTATGTTATTTTATTTGTTTTCAAGAAACTAAAACATTAAGACTACTTGATTCACATGGGTTAATTTTTTTCCATTGAAAATAAAATTAGTTATGGAAAAGTGGTTCCATAAAAGTAAAAAATAAATAAAATTGAGGGTAAAATTATTCCAAAAACTAAGAAGTGGTTCAACAGTTTGGATAGTTACATTTTTTTCTCTGAGCACTCTACTTAGGACTCTATTCAATGACTAAGGAAGGAAAAAAGGAAGAGAGTGAAGATTGCTTGAGTTGGTAGAGACTAGTGGAAGCACTCAGTATTCCTAAAGATTTTTGGAAAGAAGACTGGACTTGGGGTTCCGAGGTCTCTCTAGAAATATCGTCAACCTATACTTCTCATGTGTGGAGCACGGGGGAAGAAGAGGACGTAATTTCCTCTATTATTGTTGGGAGGACATCATAAGCAGAGCCCAAAATGAGATAAGTAAATAGATTTTTTTATTGTAGATGTGATAGACAGACAACTGTAATGCAGGAAAGATTTAGACAAAGTTGTTTTAAGATTTGGAAAAATGTGTATTGCAGTCAAGAAAGAATATGGTATACTATTTTTATCTTGTATGAGACTTATCTATGTATTACAATTAAACATACTGTTTTCCCAAATAAACATCTTTGTTTATGTATTTGATTTGTTACTAGCTATTTTATGGTTTTTTGTTCCTCTCGGTAAATTTATTATTTCTCCGGTAAATTCTAACAAATGGTACCAGAGCCATTGAATTTTTCTGGGCTAGGAGAGCAAAGTCTCTCAGAATGAGAGAGGATATGTGCACGTCGATTAATTAATTTATGAACCATGTATCTAAAGAGAAGTATTAAAGGATGGGCAGTTATAGAGGCTGGTGACCCATCTAATCTGGTAGATGGGTTCTTTTTATATGGACATTGATTTCATATGTACAAAGACAATAACTATGAAACAAAAAATAATATTATTATTATTATGGAGTTAATTTAATACATGTAGATGGGCATACTGCTGTCAAACCTGGTATTGCATGTGTACCCCTGGGTAATCACTAGTAGATTTTGGGTTAGATCTAGGTGATAGGGGGAATGTCAAGTTAATAATTACTTGGGTAAAAAAAAAAAAAAGTTTACGGGTAAAGAGCTAGAGTGAGCAGGGTTGTCTCACTTAGCAATTTTGGCTGGATTTAGACAAGAAACCCCAAGTCAAGTTTAAGGGGGGAATTGTTAGGTAAACTTGACTCGGGAGAGATTCAATGTTGACTAGGGTGAATAGTAGTGGTTTTGGGGCACATGGTATTGTGCAGCCATAAATTTTCAACCCATGGTGTTGCATGTAATGGAGCCTATAAAAGGCTGGGAATACTTCATTGTAATGTAGGCCTAGAGGTGAGCGGTGAAGGCTCACCTGGCTGGATTGGCCAGGGTTTTGGCCAATGTTTAATCAAATTTCATTGGTTGGGTTTTGCCCCAGATTTGGGGGTTTTCCTAGATAAACATCTTTGTTTATGTTTATGATGTGTTTGTAGCTATTTTATGGTTTTTTGTTCCTCTCGGTAAATTTATTATTTCTCCAATAAATTCTAACATGCATGAGGAACACAATAATTTATACAATGAAGAGAACAATAAAATGACAAGAAAATTTCCATTAATCATTTAAACCATGTTTCTCTGTACACGAAAGACAAAATCTTAACATAAAATTCGGACCAGATCCCAAATAAACTATGTAACACTCAACTTTACCATAAAACTTACCAATATAAAAAAAAAATTATCAACACCGAAATTCAACCAGCATTTAAATAGAATGTTATATGAAATACAGTCTTACATGATTGCACTGCTGGCATCATTCTTGGATTATTGGGCTTTTAGTACTACATAATAAAATTTGTTGTACTTTGGATTATGTAAATAGATTGATAATGGATTTTGATTTCCGTCATGGCATATGTTATTAATAAACGGTAATTATGTTTATCCATTCCGCATTTATAATTGTCCATTTGAAAACTTTGGAAAATGGGGTTGATATTTGTAAAGTCTGGCTGGCCTATCTGCCCAACACATCGCATGCCTCTTCCCGTCGATTTGATATGATCGCACGGCTCCGAGGCCTAGGGTTAGTTATGACCCTCGGCGCTCTAACCATTCCGGCCTCATTGTTTCTCTTCGCGCTGAGAGTTCTGGACGCGGTGGCTCTGCCAGGGTTCATCACGGGTTTTCTAGACCTTCCGAGGCGATGGTTGTCACGCGGCGGCCAGAAGGCTTGCCTCTGGACCCAGGTAACATCTCCCGTCCGGTCATAATTCTTTCTGCTTTTTCTTTTCTTTTTGAGGATCAGGTTGAGTTTCCTGTGTGAATCTAATGGGGGAGACTAGTTAATATTCCAACCCTGGGGCTCACGAATTTATTTTCCAGCCGTTGTTCTCTTGTCTTCTTCGAATTGCTATTTTTTTCTCTTCTAGCCGTTGTTCCCATGTGTTCTTTTCGAACTGCTAATTTCTTTTCGTTTTGGGGTTTATGGACAGCGGAGGTGCGGTGCTTCAAAAGAATACTCCCAGTTTCGGATACAACAGGTATTTTCTCTCTTGGAAAAAAAAAAACTTGCTTCTGTTCTAGGTTACCTTGCTCTACAACAGTGTTAATAATTTTCTCTGTTCCCTGATAAGGAATTTTCTCCGCATGCCTAATGGTATCTCTCTTATGGCAGGTATTGCCATACTCTCTGCTCCAGCTCGGGTTCCCTGTTGTTTCTCTAGCTCGCTCAAGGACTAAGGGTTAACCTTCGCATGCATTTCACAGGTATTCCGCTTCCAACAAGGACTATACCCTTGGTCTTCCTTTGGCGACATGTTTAGATGATTCTATCTAGGTCCAGGTCAGGGTTTAGCCTGATATGTTTAATTACGCCGTGTAGGATAAATTCTTGTTCAGGGTTTCTTATTGACATTTGCGGCCTCAAGCTGGCAGTTGTATAATTTTGACTGCTCCTAAATGGATTTTACCTTGTTATGAACTGTGAATATGTTATACAGTTACTCGTCGGTCTCTGTTTTATCTATTTGCTTGAACTTCTCGCACATAGTGTAATTTATACTCTTAATTATAGTTATACCAATGGCAGATGCGATATTCTCAGGCGAACTTCGTTTTTGTCTTTTGTATACTGTTATATAACGCCGTGAAGGCTATTTACTATTTCTACAAGATTTTCCAAAAGAATCCGTTGTTGCTTTACTCCTAGCCATGGATGTTTGTGTATCACTGGAATTTCTGGTTCATCGTTCACTGCTTCGATTCTAGTTCACTTCTTTAATTCTAGAATTTTCCTGTTGTTACTGTTAAGAGTTTTTTTTTTATTATCTGTTGTAGGTTAATAATTCTATGATGCTGCTACCAGAACGTTATGTGTTTCTTTCTGTTCTTGATATTTCCTTAATCTGGTTAATCTTTCCTAGATAGTACAGGCGTCCGGACCGCCGTTCATGTCCGTGCTATACCAAGGCGGAGAACGACCAACCCTTTAGCCAGAGTTCTGGCTTGGAGGGTTAACGGTTCTCCCGCTCCTCTGTCTATGTTTATTTTCCACTGTTTGTACTCTACAGTTAACTAGTGTAATGGAAATGGCTGGTAACTATATTTCAGGTTCTGTCATTTAATACTTCTTTCATAGGAATTAACCTACCTTTGTACATGATATAATAGTGTGAAGAGAAGAAAGAATATACTGAGTAGACCATTGTTCTTTCTGGCTACTGTAAAATTTCATCTATAGACTGTCTTTTTAGAAAAGTATTACTTATTTCCAACAACCCTACTGTAATGGTAACAGGAACAAGATTCATCTTTTCATGGTAACAAGTTAAGTTTCTAACTACAGCATTTCTACAGAAATTAAATTCAGAAGTAAAACAAAAAAACATTCTACTTCTTCTTATTCTTTACTCATCTGGATCCTGAATCAACTGATGGTAATAATGTGCCTCCCTTCCATGAGCTGACATACAGTCACGCAGCTCCCCCCGTGCATCAAGTTTGAGTCTCTGTAATTTTCAGTGCTCTGGACGGAAACTTAGGACAATCTGGTCCAGTCCTTCCAATCCACGGAAAAACAGGAAGTTCTGGGGAGATCACGAGACGAACCGGTCCAATCTCCAACCCAGTGCACCCTCTATCCTGAATACCTCTTCCAGGTTAACAAAGTTCCTCTTCTTTCCTCCACAGATCCAACCCCAAACTCTCCTCTGGATTTTCTATTTATTCCAGAGTTCTGTGGGTAACTGTGGGAACTGTTTTTCCAACTAACACCAGATCTTGATTTACTTTTACTTGTATTTTTTTTACCATCATTGTTACTCATGAAACTAATTCACAGTAAATCTTCATCAATGTAAATTTTAATTTTTGTTCAATATTCTCATTGAAATAACATCAGTCTTAATTAAAATAAACCAAAAAGTCTAACCATTCACTCCACTAAGACGATGGTTACATTTTTCCCCCTCTGCACGAGAACACCGTCCTCGGTGTTATTATTCTAGTTCAGTAAAAAGCTCAGGATAAGCTTCACGAACAAAACTTTCGTCTTCCCAGGTAGCTTCCTCAGGTCCAAAGTGCTTCCATTGCACTTTAACCTGGGCAATGGCTCGTTTCCGGAGCATGATTTCCCTCCAGTCGATTATATTGTGTGGCGCGACCAGAAATTCCCCGTCTGGTCCTACCTGCACAAAATAAACTTATGTTAATTAAATAAGTTTATAATATCACATTATTATTTAGTGATCATACTCTTTCACTACCTGTATGTTCTGCCAATGAATAATATGCCTTGTATCATGGACATATCGTTTCAATAACGATACATGAAAAACATTATGCACCGGAATATGGCTAGGAAGAGCTAAACGATACGCCACCAGTCCCACTCTCTCCAGAATTTGGAAAGGGCCACAGAATCGGGGTGGTAATTTTGCACAAGACGCCCATCTTAATGTGCTTTTCTTTGGTTTAATCCTGACATATACATGATCTCCAACGACATATTCACGATAAGACCTTTTCTTATCCGCATACACCTTTTGCCTGTCCTCTGCTGCCTTCAAATTCTGTCGAATTTTCCTCACCTCAGCTTCCATTTCTGCTAGCATGTCTGGTCCTAGCATGAGTTTATTCTCTGGGCTGCTCCAGTTGATGGGAGTCCTGCACTGCCAACCATAAAGTGCTTCGAACGGACTCATCTTTAATGATTCTTGGTAACCGTTGTTGTAGGCGAATTCTATCAAGTGTAGATACTCTTCCCATTTGACTGGTTTCTGCATGACATACATTCTCAGCATGTCTTCCAGTACCTGAGTTACCCACTCAGTCTGGCCGTCTGTTTGCGGGTGATATGCAGTACTAAAATACACTTGAGTTCCTAACCCTGTAAACAATGTCTTCCAAAAAGCTGATGTGAATTTTACATCTCTGTCCGAGATGACGGTCTTAGGTATGCCATGGAGTCTGAAAATCTCACTCATAAATAAGTCTGCTATTTGTACTGTCTTATAGGTGGACTGGACAGGTATGAAATGTGCTGACTTACTTAGTCTATCCACAACTACCATTATGGAATCATTACCTCGCTTAGACTTTAGTAACCCGGTGACAAAGTCCAATGAAATCACCTCCCATTTCCACTCAGGAATGGGTATAGGTTGCATTAATCCAGCTGGATGCCTATGCTCCACTTTTACTTGCTGGCATTCTAAACACTTGGTTAAATAGCTTGCTATTTCCTTCCTCATGCCTGGCCAACAGTAATACTTTCTTATGGCTGTCAGCATCTTTTGATATCCCGGATGACCAGCATAATTGCTTCTATGATATTCATCCAGTATCATAGTTTTTAATTCCACTCTGTTCGGAATGACTATTTTCTTCTTAAAAACCAGCAACTCGTCCTGGTTGATTTCATATCCCCCTTGTCCCCCCTGTCCTTCAGATTCTTGGGTTTGCTGCCACAAATATTTATACTCTAGGTCCTTGTCTGCTTCTTCCCTGATTTGATCTAGAAATCTGGTTTCCACCTGGTTAACGTATAACTCATAAATGCTATGCACTTTTATGCTTAATGCATCCGCAACTTTGTTCTCCTTTCCCTTCACGTGCTGCAGATCAATTTCAAACTCACTCAGAAAAGCATTCCACCTTGCATGTCGGGAGTTTAAATCAGTTTGTTTAAAATAGCTAGTTAGGTTGCTATGATCCGTCTTTAATACAAATTTCTTCCCAAGTAAATAATGTCTCCACACCCAGAATGCGTGCACAACTGCGGTCAGCTCTAAATCATAAGCTGAATACCGTTGCTCATGATCTTTTAACTTGCGGGATTCATATGCAACTACCTTTCCTTCTTGTGATAAAACAGCCCCAACACCTTCCTTGCATGCATCTGTACAAACCTCGAATTCTTTACCCGGATCTGCCACACTTAACACAGGTGCTGTTGTCAGCAACTGCTTCAATCTTTCAAAACTATCCTGGCATTCTCTTGTCCATTTAAAGATTTTCCCTTTCCTTTGGAAAGAGGTAATAGGAAAAGCTATTTTTGAGAATCCTTTTATAAATCGTCGGTAATAGCCAGCGAGACCCATAAAAGATAGTATATCTGCCACATTTTGTGGCACCTTCCATTCCATAATAGTCTTGATTTTCTCCAGGTCTACAGCTATGCCTTTTTCAGATATTACGTGTCCAAGATATTGTATCTTTTCTTTAAAGAAGTCACATTTGCTGAATTTCGCATACAGTTGGTGCTTCCTAAGCATCTCCAACACCATTCGCAAGTGTGCCTTGTGTTCTTCCACATCTTTAGAATAGATCAGTATATCATCAATAAAAATTAACACAAAGCTGTCCAAATAAGGATGGAATACACTATGCATCAGCCTCATAAAGGTGGCTGGTGCATTAGTTAACCCAAAAGGTAATACCACGAATTAATAGTGGCCATACCTTGTATGGAAGGAAGTTTTGTAGATATCTTCATCTTTAATCCGGATCTGGTGATAACCAGATCGCAAATCGATCTTTGAGAACACCGTGGCCCCTCTCACCTGATCAAACAAGTCATCAATACAAGGTAGAGGATACCTGCTCTTAACAGTTAGCTTATTTAACTGTCGGAATCCATTCACATGCGCATGGTTCCATCATTCTTTTTAACAAACAATACGGGTGCTCCCCAGGGTGACACATTGGGTCGAATATACCCCTTATCCAGCAATTCCTGAAGCTGCATCTTAAGTTCAGTCATTTCTGGTACACTCATACGGTAAGGAGTCCGTGAAACTGGCGAGGCTCCTGGCAGCAGTTCTATTGTAAAATCAACCTCTCTTTTTGGTGGTAAACCTGGTATTTCTTCAGGAAATATATCCTTAAATTCCTGAACTACCAGTATATTTTCTAACACAGCAGCTTTATTTTTAGACTCAGATAATCCAACTTGTATAGCATACAGTTGGCATCCCTTCCTTATACATTTCCCCATCTAGGAAGCTGTAATTGGGCGCAGATTTACAGGCTTCTTTATGCCTTGAATCTCTTGACGAATACCATTATGATCTCTGTAATAAACTATCTTTTCCTTACAGTCTATAAGAGTCCAATGCTTCTCCAACCAATCCATACCCAATAATATATCATAGGATCCCAAAGGCAGAATATTTAAATCCACTACCAGCTGCTGTCCGCCAATTTGCAGTGCACATTCCGGTATTTTGGCACTAACTCTTCTTTTAGCTTCTGTGGCTAACTGGACCAACCAGGTCTTTTTGAAATTTTGACTTGGCAGTTTACAGACTTCCACTAGTTTAGGACTTATATAACTTAGACTTGCCCCCGGGTCTACTAAAACAGAAACAGTTTGGGATATCAATTTAACTTTTAGTTCTATCATGGTAGGCTGAAAATCCGCTTGCCGGTCCTCCAATGCAGCATTAATTCTGGGTATATTCCGAGCAACATCTCCCACAGTAGAGGCTTCTTGCAAGTTATTTACTGCCTCAGTTTTACCCCGCTGTGGGCAATCTCGATAGTAGTGCGCTGCCCCGCAGCCCCAACACTGCAGAGGTGGCCTCTGATTTTGTGGTTGCTCAGGTTTACTTGAAGCTTCCACCGTTTTGTCTTCCCCAGGCCATCTAACCCGCTGATGGTTCCTACCGAATTGTTTATTGATTGAATTTCTGGAGGTATTTCAGAAATTACTGGTTTTCCCCCTTTTGGAACCAGCATTGTTTCTGTTATCCTTCCTTGTTTGCCATCATTTTCCGGGATCTATCTTGTTTTTCGCTTGCTGATAGCACAGCCTTGCCTTTCTGATAGCGTCGTCCATTGTCTTAGGATTTTCAAATTCGATACGCTCCTTCATATGAACAGGTAAACTGCTCAGAAATCTTTGAACTTTGGCTTTCTCTTCTCTTAAGTACGGTACATAGCGCAGTAATGCAGTAAACTTGATGATGAACTCGTCCATGGTCAGTTGTCCTAGCCTTAAATCATGAAATTCTCGGGCTTTTTCATCATAAAAACGCTCAGTCAGGTACTTATCCTTAAAGTACTGTTGAAACTTTTCCCATGTCATATCTTGATCCTCTAATCCCCGCACGTTCTTCACTTCTTCCCACCATAAGGTGGCTTTGTCTTTTAACTGATAAATGGCCAGCCGTGCTTTAAGACCACTGTCGTAATCATACACCTGGAAGTATTTGTTCATGTTAATCAACCAGGCTTCTGCCACCTCCTCTTTTTCTCCATCGAACGTAGGTGGCTTTATCTTTCTGAATTCTCCGTGTAATTCCACCTTCTGCCTTTTACTGGCTTTCCGTTCGTTTTCATTTTCAGATTCAGCCTCATTAAAATTTCTGTGAGGATTACTTCGCTGCGACATACTTCTTTCTCTTTGGCTTATATCTTGTTCACCTGTTTGCTGATCGTCCCTTTCCTGGAATTCTCTGCCAGCACTGGGATTCTCATTTCTTTGATTCTATTTATCGGAGAGGCTTTTTAAGATCCTCTCTTGCTCCTGCATCATCCTAGCATTTTCCTTCCGTACCCTCTCCATCTCTTCCTGCAATTGTTGTACTGTGTGTAATAAAATGCGAGTCTGATGTTGTTGTTCTTCCATCAATCTATTAGACCTCTGATGCTGCTCTATCCCCAGCTGGACCCACATTTCGGGGTTTCCCTCTGGTGGAGGCTGCATCTCTCCAATATTTTGCTGTAGCGATTGTGATTGTGTAGGTGTCCGTCTCATCTGTCCTTCCAACTAATTTTCTGACTGTGCATGAGTAACATACAATTTTTAATGTTAGTTGGCCCAATAGGGCTCCAGAGTTGTAACCAGCTCTGATACCACTTGTAACAGTTAACATTACCATAAAACTTACCATCATAAAAAAAATTTGATCACCACCGAAATGCAACCAGCATTAAATAGAAATATTATATGAAATACAGGTCTTACATGATTGCCTTTGTGGCATCATTTAATAACTTGGATTATTAGACTTCCCGGGGTACTACATAATAAAATTCCGTACTTTTGGATTATGTAAATAGATTGATAATGGATTTTGATTTATTTGTCATAGCATATGTTATTAATAAACGGTAATTATGTTTTATCATTAAAATTTATAATTGTCCATTTGAAAACTTTGGAAAATCGGGGTTGATATTTTGTAAAGTTTGGTGGCTTATACGCCGACACATGGCATGCCTCTTCTGTCGATGATTTGATATGATCGCACGGCTCCGAGGCCTAGGGTTAGTAATGACCCTCGGCGCTCTAACCGTTCCGACCTCATTGTTTCTCTTCACGCTGAGAGTTCTGGAGGCGGTGGCTCTGCCAGGGTTCATCACGGTTTTTCTAGACCTTCCGAGGCGATGGTTGTCACGTGGCGGCCAGAAGGCTTGCCTCTGGACCCAGGTAACATCTCCCGTCCGATCATAATTCTTTCTGGGGTTTCTTTTCTTTTTGTGGATCGGGTTGAGTTTCCTGTGTGAATTTAATGGGGGAGACTAGTTAATATTCCAACACTGGGGCTCTCGAATTTCTTTTCCGGCCGTTGTTCTCATGTGTTATTTTCGAACTGCTAATTTCTTTTCGTTTTGGGGTTTATGGACAGCGGAGGTCCGGTGCTTCAAAAGAATACTCACAGTTTCGGATACAATAGGTATTTTCTCTCTTGGAAACAAAACAAACTTGCTTCTGTTCCAGGTTACCTTGCTCTACAGTAGTGTTAATAATTTTCTCTGTTCCCTATTAAATAATTTTCTCCGCATGCCTAATGGTATCTCTCTTATGGCAGGTATTGCCATACTCTCTGCTCCAGCTCGGGTTCCCTGTTGTTTCTCTAGCTCGCTCAAGGAGTAAGGGTTAACCTCCGCATGTATTCCACAGGTATTTCGCTTCCAACAGGGACTGTACCCTTGGTCTTCCTTTGGCGACATGTTTAGATGATTTCGTCTAGGTCCAGGTCAGGGTTTAGCCTGATATGTTTAATTACGCCGTGCAGGATAAAATTCTTGTTCAGGCTTTCTTATTGACATTTGCGGCCTCAAGCCGGCAGTTGTATAATTTTTTACTACTCCTAAATGAAGTTTACCTTGTTATGAACTGTGAATATGTTATACAGTTACTCGTCGATCTCTGTTTTATCTATTTGATTGAACTTCTCGCACACAGTGTAATTTATACTCTTAATTATAGATATACCAATGGCAGATGCGATATTCTCAGGCGAACTTCGTTTTTGTCTTTTGTATACTGTTATATAACGCCGTGAAGGCTATTTACTATTTCTACAAGCTTTTCCAAAAGAATCTACTGTTGCTTTACTCCTAGCCATGGATGTTTGTGTATCACTGGAATTTCTGGTTCATCGTTCACTGCTTCGATTCTAGTTCACTGCTTTAATTCTAGAATTTTCCTATTGTTACTGTTAAGAGTTTTTTTTTATTATTATCTGTTGTAGGTTAATAATTCTATGATCTTCCCTTTACCAAAGGTTCTATAGGTTCTTTACGTTCTTGATATTACCTTAATCACCGGATTTAATCTTTCGTATTAGATAGTACGGGCGTCCAGGACCGCCATTCATGTCCGTGCTATTCCAAGGCGAAGAACGACCAACCCTCCAGAGTTCTGGCTTGAAGGGTTAACGGTTCTCCCGTTCCTCTGTCTGTGTTTGTTTTCCACTATTTATATTCTACAGAACTGGCTTAACTAGGGAAGTAGATATGGCCAGTAATTAAATTTCAAGCTCTGTTATTAAATACTTCTTCTACGGGAATTTAACCTACACCTGTACTTGATATAATAGTGTGAAGAAAAGAAAGAAATACTAAATAGACCATTGTTCTTTCTGGTTACTGTAAATTTTTATCTGTAGACTGTCTTAATAGAAAATAATAATTATTTCCAACAACCCTACGATAATGGTAACAGAAAAAACAGGATTCATCCTTTCTTGGTAACAAATTAAGTTTCCTAACTACAGCATTCTTCAGGAATTAAATTCAGAAGTATAACAAACTAAACATTCTACTTCTTCTTATTCTTTACTCATCTGGATCCTAAATCAACTGATGGTAATAATGTTCCTCCCTTCCATGAGCTGACGAACAGTCATGCAGCTCCCCCCGTGCACCAAGTCTGGGTCTCTGTAGTTCTCAGAGCACTGGACGGAAACTTGGGACAATCCGGTCCAGTCCTTCCATTCCAGGGAAAAACAGGAAATTTTGGGGAGATCTCGGGACGAACCGGTCCAATCTCCAACCCAGAGCACCCTCTGTTCCGAAATACCTCTTCCAGCTTAACAAAGTTCCTCTTCCTTCCTCCACAGATCCAACCCCAAAATCTCCTCTGGATTTTCTATTTATTCCAGAGTTCTATGGGTAACTGTGGGAACTGTTTTTCCAACTAACACCAGATCTTGATTTACTTTTACTTTTATTTTTACCATCATTGTTACTCATGAAACTAATTCACAGTAAATCTTTATCAATGTAAATTTTAGTTTTTTTTGTTCAATATTCTAATTGAAATAAACATAAGTCTTAATTAATAAAACAAAACAGTCTAACCTTTCGTTTCCACTTAAACGGTGGTTACAATTTTCCCCCTCTGGATGAGAACACTGTCCTCGGTGTTATTATTCCAGTTCAGTAAAAAGCTCAAGATAAGCTTCACGAACAAAAATTGCGTCTTCCCAGGTAGCTTCCTCAGGTCCAAAGTGCTTCCATTGCACTTTAACCTGGGCGATGACTCATTTCCGGATCATGATTTCCCTCCGGTCGATTATACTGTGTGGCTCGACCAGAAATTCCTCGTCTGGTTCTACCTGCACAAAATAAACTTATGCTAATTAAATAAGTTATAATATCGCATCATTATTTAGTGATCATACTCATTCACTACCTGTATGTTCTGCCAATGAATAATATGCCTTGTATCATGGACATATCATTTCAATAACAATACATGAAAAATATTATGCACCCGAATATGACTAGGAAGAGCTAAACGATACGCCACCGGTCCCACTCTCTCCAGAATTTGGAAAGGGCCACAGAATCGGGGTGCTAATTTTGCACAAGACGCCCATCTTAATGTGCTTTTCTTTGGTTTAATCCTGACATATACATGATCTCCAAATGCATATTCACGATAAGACCTTTTCTTATCCGCATACACCTTCTGCCTGTCCTGTGCTGCCTTCAACTTCTGTCGAATTTTCCTCACCTCAGCTTCCATTTCTGCTAGCATGTATGGTCCTAGCATGAGTTTATTCTCTGGGCTGCTCCAGTTGATGGGAGTCCTGCACTGCCGAGCATAAAGTGCTTCGAACGGACTCATCTTTAATGATTCTTGGTAACCGTTGTTGTAGGCGAATTCTATCAAGTGTAGATACTCTTCCCATTTGACTGGTTGCTGCATGACATACATTCTCAGCATGTCTTCCAGTACCTAATTTACCCGCTCAGTCTGGTCGTCTGTTTGCGGGTGATATGCAGTACTAAAATGCACTTGAGTTCCTAACCCTGTAAACAGTGTCTTCCAAAAAGCTGATGTGAATTTTACATCTCTATCCGAGATGACGGTCTTAGGTATGCCATGGAGTCTGAAAATCTCACGCATAAATAAGTCTGCTATTTGTACTGTCTTATAGGTGGACTGGATAGGTATGAAATGTGCAGACTTACTTAGTCTATCCACAACTACCATTATGGAATCATTACCTCGCTTAGACTTTGGTAATCCGGTGACAAAGTCCAATGAAATCACCTCCCATTTCCACTCAGGAATGGGTTTAGGTTGCATTAATCCTGCTGGATTCCTATGCTCCACTTTTACTTGCTGGAATTCTAAACACTTGGTTAAATAGCTTGCTATTTCCTTCCTCATGCCTGACCAACAGTAATCCTTTCTTATGGCTGTCAGCATCTTTTGATATCCCGGATGACCAACATAATTGCTTCTATGATATTCATCCAGTATCATAGTTTTTAATTCCACTCTGTTCGGAATGATTATTTTCTTCTTAAAAACCAGCAACCCGTCCTGGTTGATCTCATATCCCCCTTGTCCCCCCTGTCCTTCAGATTTTTGGGTTTGCTTCCACAAATATTTACACTCTAGGTCCTTGTCTGCTTCTTCCCTGATTTGATCTAGAAATCTGGTTTCCACCTGGTTAACGTATAACTCATAAATGCTATGCACTTTTCTGCTTAATGCATCTGCAACTTTGTTCTCCTTTCCCTTCACATGCTGCAGATCAATTTAAAACTCACTCAGAAAAGCATTCCACCTTTCTTGTCGGGAGTTTAAATCAGTTTTTTTTAAATAGCGGGTTAGGCTGCTATGATCCGTCTTTAATACAAACTTCTTCCCAAGTAAATAATGTCTCCACACCCGTAGTGCGGGCACAACTGCGGTCAGCTCTAAATCATAAGATGAATACCGTTGCTCATGATCTTTTAACTTGCGGGATTCATACGCAACTACCTTTCTTTCTTGTGATAAAACAGCCCCAACACCTTCCTTGCATGCATCTGTACAAACCTCAAATTCTTTACCCGGATCTGCCACACTTAACACAGGTGCTGTTGTCAGCAACTGCTTCAATCTTTCAAAACTATCCTGGCATTCTCTTGTCCATTTAAATATTTTCCCTTTCCTTTGCAAAGAGGTAATAGGAAAAGCTATTTTTGAGAATCCTTTTATAAATCGCCAGTAATAGCCAGCGAGACCCATAAAAGATCGTATATCTGCCACATTCTGTGGCACCTTCCATTCCATAATAGTCTTGATTTTCTCTGGGTCTACAGCTATGCCTTTTTCAAATATTACGTGTCCAAGATACTGTATCTTTTCTTTAAAGAAGTCACATTTGCTGAATTTCGCATACAGTTGGTGCTTCCTAAGCATCTCCAACACCATTCGCAAGTGTGCCTTGTGTTCTTCCGCATCTTTAGAATAGATTAGTATATCATTAATAAAAATTAACACAAAGTTGTCCAAATAAGGATGGAATACACTATGCATCAGCCTCATAAAGGTGGCTGGTGCATTAGTTAACCCAAAAGGTAATACCACGAATTCATAGTGGCCATACCTTGTACGGAAGGCAGTTTTGTAGATATCTTCATCTTTAATCCGGATCTGGTGATAACCAGATCGCAAATCGATCTTTGAGAACACCGTGGCCCCTCTCACCTGATCAAACAAGTCATCAATACGAGGTAGAGGATAGTTGTTCTTAATAGTTAGATTATTTAACTCTCGGTAATCCATGCACATGCGCATGGTTCCATCCTTATTTTTAACAAAAAATACGGGTGCTCCCCAGGGTGACACACTTGGTCGAATATACCCCTTATCCAGCAATTCTTGAAGCTGCATCTTAAGTTCAGTCAGTTCTGGTACACTCATACAGTAAGGAGTCCGCGAAACTGGCGAGGCTCTTGGCAGCAGTTCTATTGTAAAATCAACCTCTCTTTTTGGTGGTAAACCTGGTATTTCTTCAGGAAATATATCCTTAAATTCCTAAACTACGGGTATATTTTCTAACGCAGCAGCTTTATTGTTAGACTCAGTTAATCCAACTTGTATAGCATACAGTTGGCATCCCTTCCTTATACATTTCCCCATCTGGGAAGCTGTAATTGGGTGCAGATTTACAGGCTTCTTTATGCCTTGAATCTCTTGACGAATACCATTATGATCTCTGTAGTAAACTATCTTTTCCTTACAGTCTATAAGAGTCCAATGCTTCTCCAACCAATCCATACCCAATAATATATCATAGGATCCTAAAGGCAGAATATTTAAATCCACTACCAGCTGTTGTCCGCCAATTTGCAGTGCACATTCCGGTGTTTTGGCACTAACCCTTCTTTTAGCTCCAGTGGCTAACTGGACTAACCAGGTCTTTTTGAACTTTTGACTTGGCAGTTTACAGACCTCCACTAATTTAGGACTTATATAACTTAGACTTGCCCCCGGGTCTACTAAAACAGAAACAGTTTGGGATAGCAATTTACCTTCTAGTTCTATCATGGTAGGCTGAAAATCCGCTTGCCGGTTCTCCAATGCAGCATTAATTCTGGGTATACTCCGAGCAACATCTCCCACAGTAGAGGCTTCTTGCAAGTTATTTACTGCCTTAGTTTTACCCCGCTGTGGGTAATCCCGATAGTAGTGCGCTGCCCCGCAGCCCCAACACTGCAGAGGTGGCCTCTGATTTTGTGGTTGCTCAGGTTTACTTGAAGCTTCCACCGTTTTGTCTTCCCCAGGCCACCTAACCCGCTGATGATTCCTACCGAATTGTTTATTGATTGAATTTCTGGCGGTATTTCGGAAATTACTGGTTTTTCCCCTTTTTGAACCAGCATTGTTTCTGTTGTCCTTCCTTGTTTGCCATCCTTTTATGGGATCTATCTTGTTTGTTGCTTGCTGATAGCACAGCCTTGCTTTCCTGATAGCATCAGCCATTGTCTTAGGATTTTCAAATTCGATACGCTCCTTCATATGGACAGGTAAACTGCTCAGAAATCTTTGAACTTTGGCTTTCTCTTCTCTTAAGTAAGGTA
The DNA here is from genome assembly GCA_034641835.2 of Pinus albicaulis. Lineage (NCBI taxonomy): Eukaryota > Viridiplantae > Streptophyta > Pinopsida > Pinales > Pinaceae > Pinus > Pinus albicaulis. The sequence goes on from CM076576.1 coordinate 510,280,604, forward strand.
CATAGCGCAGTAATGCAGTAAACTTGGTGATGAACTCATCCATGGTCAGTTGTCCTAGCCTTAAATCATGAAATTCTCGGGCTTTTTCATCATAAAAATGCTCAGTCAAGTACTTATCCTTAAAGTATTGTTGGAACTTTTCCCATGTCACATCTTGATCCTCTAATCCCCGTACATTCTTTACTTCTTCCCACCATAAGGTGGCTTTGTCTTTTAACTGATAAATGGCTAGCCATGCTTTAAGACCACTGTCGTAATCATACACCTGGAAATATTTGTTCATGTTAATCAGCCAAGCTTCCGCCACCTCCTCTTTTTCCCCATCGAACGTAGGTGGCTTTATTTTCCTGAATTCTCCATGTAATTCCACCTTCTACCTTTTACTGGCTTTCCATTCGTTTTCATTTTCAGATTCTGCCTCATTAAAATTTCTGTGAGGATTGATTCGCTGCGACATAATTCTTTCTCTTTGGTTGATATCTTGTTCACCTGTTTGTTGTTCGTCCCTTTCCTGGAATTCCCTGCCAGCACTGGGATTCTCATTTCTTTGATTCTGTTTGTCGGAAAGGCTTTTTAAGATCCTTTCTTGCTCCTGCATCATCCTGGCATTTTCCTTCCGTACCCTCTCCATCTCTTCTTGCAACTGTTGTACTGTGTGTAATAAAATGTGAGTCTGTTGCTGTTGTTCTTCCATCAATCTATTAGACCTCTGATGCTGCTCTATCCCCAGCTGAACCCACATTTCGGGGTTTCCTTCTGGTGGAGGCTGCATTTCTCCGGTATTTCGCTGTAGCGATTGTGATTGTGAAAGTGTCCGTCTCATCTGTCCTTCCAATTAATTATCTGACTGTGCATGGGTAACATACAATTTTTAACGTTAGTTGGCGCAATAGGGCTCCAGAGTTGTAACTGGCTCTGATACCACTTGTAACACTCAACTTTACCATAAAACTTACCAATATAAAAAAAAAATTATCAACACCGAAATTCAACCAGCATTTAAATAGAATGTTATATGAAATACGGTCTTACATGATTGCACTGCTGGCATCATTCTTGGATTATTGGGCTTTCGGTACTACATAATAAAATTTGTTGTACTTTGGATTATGTAAATAGATTGATAATGGATTTTGATTTCTGTCATGGCATATGTTATTAATAAACGGTAATTATGTTTATCCATTCCGCATTTATAATTGTCCATTTGAAAACTTTGGAAAATGGGGTTGATATTTGTAAATTCTGGCTGGCCTATGTTCCCGACACATGGCATGCCTCTTCCCGTCGATTTGATATGATCGCACGGCTCCGAGGCCTAGGGTTAGTAATGACCCTCGGCGCTCTAACCGTTCCAGCCTCATTGTTTCTCTTCGTGCTGAGAGTTCTGGAGGCGGTGGCTCTGTCAGGGTTCATCACAGGTTTTCTAGACCTTCCGAGGCGATGGTTGTCATGCGGCGGCTAGAAGGCTTGCCTCTGGACCCAGGTAACATCTCCCGTTCGGTCATAATTCTTTTTGCGGTTTCTTTTCTTTTTGAGGATCAGGTTGAGTTTCTTGTGTGAATCTAATGGGGGAGACTTGTTAATATTCCAACCCTGGGGCTCACGAATTTCTTTTCCGGCCGTTGTTCTCTTGTCTTCTTCGAATTGCTATTTTTTTCTTTTTTGGCCGTTGCTCCCATGTGTTCTTTTCGAACTGCTAATTTCTTTTCATTTTGGGGTTTATGGACAGCGGAGGTCCGGTGCTTCAAAAGAATACTCCCAGTTTCAGATACAACAATTATTTTCTCTCTTGGAAACAAAACAAACTTGCTTCTGTTCCAGGTTACCTTTCTCTACAGCAGTGTGAATAATTTTCTCTGTTCCCTGATAAGGAATTTTCTCCGCATGCCTAATGGTATCTCTCTTATGGCAGGTATTGCCGTACTCTCTGCTCCAGCTCGGGTTCCCTGTTGTTTCTCTAGCTCGCTCAAGGAGTAAGGGTTAACCTTCGCATGCATTTCACAGGTATTCCGCTTCCAACAAGGACTGTACCCTTGGTCTTCCTTTGGCGACGTGTTTAGATGATTCTTTCTAGGTCCAGGTCAGGGTTTAGCCTGATATGTTTAATTACGCCGTGCAGGATAAATTCTTGTTCAGGGTTTCTTATTGACATTCGCGGCCTCAAGCCGGCAGTTGTATAATTTTGACTACTCCTAAATGGAGTTTACCTTGTTATGAACTGTGAATATGTTATACATTTACTCGTCGGTCTCTATTTTATCTATTTTCTTGAACTTCTCGAACACAGTGTAATTTATACTCTTAATTATAGTTATACCAATGGCAGATGCGATATTCTCAGGCGAACTTCATTTTTGTCTTTTGTATACTGTTATATAACGCCGTGAAGGCTATTTACTGTTTCTACAAGCTTTTCCAAAAGAATCTGTTGTTGCTTTACTCCTAGCCATGGATGTTTGTGTATCACTGGAATTTCTGGTTCATCGTTCACTACTTCGATTCTAGTTCACTGCTTTAATTCTAGAATTTTCCTGTTGTTACTGTTAAGAGTTTTTTTTTATTATTATCTGTTGTAGGTTAATAATTCTATGATGCTGCTACATGAACGTTATCTGTTTCTTTCTGTTCTTGATATTTCCTTAATCTAGTTAATCTTTCCTAGATAGTACAGGCATCCGGACTGCCATTCATGTCCGTGCTATTCCAAGGCGGAGAACGACCAACCCTTTAGCCCAGAGTTCTGGCTTGGAGGGTTAACGGTTCTCCTGTTCCTCTTTTTATGTTTATTTTTCCACTGTTTGTACTCTACAGTTAACTAGTGTAATGGAAATGGCTGGTAACTAGATTTCAGGTTCTGTCATTTAATACTTCTTTCACAGGAATTAACCTACCTCTGTACATGATATAATAGTGTGAAGAGAAGAAAGAATATACTCAGTAGACCATAGTTATTTCTGGCTACTGTAAAATTTCATCTATAGACTGTCTTTTTAGAAAAGTATTACTTATTTCCAACAACCCTACTGTAATGGTAACAGGAACAAGATTCATCTTTTCATGGTAACAAGTTAAGTTTCTAACTACAGCATTTCTACAGAAATTAAATTTAGAAGTAAAACAAACAAAAATTCTACTATTTCTTATTCTTTACTCATCTGGATCCTGAATCAACTAATGGTAATAATGTGCCTCCCTTCCATGAGCTGACGTACAGTCACGCAACTCCCCCCGTGGATCAAGTCTGAGTCTCTGTAATTTTCAGAGCTCTGGACGGAAACTTAGGACAATCCGGTCCAGTCCTTCCAATCCAGGGAAAAACAGGAAGTTCTGGGGAGATCACGAGACGAACCGGTCCAATATCCAACCCAGTGCACCCTCTGTCCTGAAATACCTCTTCCAGGTTAACAGAGTTCCTCTTCCTTCCTCCACAGATCCAACCCCAAACTCTCCTCTGGATTTTCTATTTATTCCAGAGTTCTGTGGGTAACTGTGGGAACTGTTTTTCCAACTAACACCAGATCTTGATTTACTTTTACTTGTGTTTTTTTTACCATCATTGTTACTCATGAAACTAATTCACAGTAAATCTTCATCAATGTAAATTTTAATTTTTGTTCAATATTCTCATTGAAATAACATCAGTCTTAATTAAAATAAACCAAAAAGTCTAACCATTCGTTCCAGTAAGACGATGGTTACAGTTTTCCCCCTCTGGACGAGAACACCGTCCTCGGTGTTATTATTCTAGTTCAGTAAAAAGCTCAGGATAAGCTTCATGAACAAAACTTTCGTCTTCCCAGGTAGCTTCCTCAGGTCCAAAGTGCTTCCATTGCACTTTAACATGGGCAATGGCTCATTTCCGGAGCATGATTTCCCTCCGGTCGATTATACTGTGTGGGTCGACCAGAAATTCCCCGTCTAGTTCTACCTGCACAAAATAAACTTATGTTAAATAAATAAGTTTATAATGTCACATTATTATTTAGTGATCATACTCTTTCACTACCTGTATGTTCTGCCAGTGAATAATATGCCTTGTATCATGGACATATCATTTCAATAACGATACATGAAAAACATTATGCACCCGAATATGGCTAGGAAGAGCTAAACGATACGCCACCGGTCCCACCACGGGGGCGTCACTCACAAACCAATATTATATCACGTGCGTTCATATTGGGGTAAAAAAAATCAAAAAATCAAAAAACATTATATTTTCTTTATAACTAGAGGGGAGGGGGTTTTTTATTTATTATATAAAATATTTATATTTTGAGGTATTTTTATTTTTATTTTTATGGCCAGGCGGAGTTAGGAAACTCGTGGAAGAGAAGGAGAGAGAAAATCGATTTTTGGTCGACTGGAGCAGAAGGAGGGCGAAAATGCGATTTTTGGTCGATTGGAGGCGAGAAGGAGGGGGAAAACGCGATTTTTGGTCGACTGGAGCAGAGGAGGAGGGGAAAATGCCATTTTTGGTTTGACTGGAGGCGAGAAGGAGGGGAAAAATGCGATTTTTGGTCGAATGGAGCAGAGGAGGACGGCGAAAATGTGATTTTTGGTCGATTGGAGGCGAGAAGGAAAATGTATTCGAAGCTCGAGAAAGAAACTGTGGGGGAACTGGAAATGTGAGCTCTGGTGAAAAGCTTAATATCGATCTGTAATATAATTGTGATCAGCTCCGGTCACTGTTCATTAAAGGTATGGATATTGCCATTTTTAGGCAACTGCACGCTGACCTGATCATTCTGAAGGAAAAAATGTTTATGTTGTCTGAAGATGTGTAAACCCCAGATGCTATTCTCCTCTCAGGGCGTTTTATCCACAATCCTCTGTCATGTTTTCCAGTTTCAGGGTCAAATGTGTAGGCCTGTGACCTCCAAAGACTGCGTTGATTTTTTGTGAGTTTGTAAATTGTAAAGGTAAAGATTGGCTAGTAATTTAATCCCTGGGAGGTACGTGCAATATTTATAAATCGTGGGACCGATGAACCAATCCTGAAAGGAAGTCGGAAGAGATCTACAAATGCACAGAACCATACCATAGATGATTTTGTCTCTTTCAAGGGATTCTAGATAGGCATTTGACACCTTCTAATGCCCAAAACAATTTGTAACGGAAAGAGGATATGCATACCAGAGATTTGGAGATATTTGTAGACTTTTTGAACTTTGCTCCTATACCATAGAATGCAGCTTGCTTTGATGGGATTGATTATCCTTTCGCTCCATAGAAACGGACTTATTAATGACCTTGATCTCCAGTGGATAGGTCTGCAGCTTATAATCAGAGATTAGAGCTGATGGAGAAGCAAAAATACTTTCCAGAGAGTGCGGTCTTGAGAGGGTTCTTCCCTTATTCATTCAGTCTCTTGAAACAGAGCTAAAATGTTCTTTCAGTACCTTTTCTATCCTTGATAGGACCTGCAGCCTAATCTTTGTAATTAGGGCTTTGTAAAACTACCCATAATTTCTACTTCTTGCTTCCACAATTTCGGTCTAGGGAACTCGATCTTTCTTGAGGTATAGTAATGCCAAACTGATTTTCTTTCTGCCCATTGTCCAAAGCCTTACATCTGATATCATGTTGAGAAATCTAAGGCAAAACAGATATAGAATTTATTACTTGATTTCTAGGCAATTCTTGACACTTTCTTGTGAGTTAACTTGGAGCATTAGTATTGTTATTTAGTTCTGTTTTATCATCAAGACACTTAGTTACTAGGTTGAATCAGGTATGAAGAGTATTTAACACTTCTTCTAGGGCATACAAATGCACATAACCATACCATAGATGATTTTGTCTCTTTCAAGGGATTCTAGATAGGCATTTGACACCTTCTAATGCCCAAAACAATTTGTAACAGAAACAGGATATGCATACCAGAGATTTTGAGATATTTGTAGACTTTTTGAACTTTGCTCCTATACCATAGAATGCAGCTTGCTTTGATGGGATTGATTAGCCTTTCGCTCCATAGAAACAGACTTATTTATGACCTTGATCTCCAGTGGATAGGTCTGCAGCTTATAATCAGAGATTAGAGCTGATGGAGAAGCAAAAATACTTTCCAGAGAGTGCGGTCTTGAGAGGGTTCTTCCCTTATTCATTCAGTCTCTTGAAACAAAGATAAAATTCTCTTTCAGTACCTTTTCTATCCTTGATAGGACCTGCAGCCTAATCTCTGTAATTAGGGCTTTGTAAAACTGCCCAGAATTTCTACTTCTTGCTTCCACAATTTCGGTCTAGGGAACTCGATCTTTCTTGAGGTATAGTAATGCCAAACTGATTTTCTTTCAGCCCATTGTCCAAAGCCTTACCTCTGATATCATGTTGAGAAATCTAAGGCAAAACAGATATAGAATTTATTACTTGATTTCTAGGCAATTCTTGACACTTTCTTGTGAGTTAACTTGGAGCATTAGTATTGTTATTTAGTTCTTTTTTATCATCAAGACACTTAGTTACTAGGTTGAATCATGTATGAAGAGTATTTGACACTTCTTCTAGGGCATACAAATGCACATAACCATACCATAGATGATTTTGTATCCCCTTAGGGTATCCAGGCACCAAATGATAGGAAAAACCTTCTGTTAGTTTTATTTGCCTTGTTAGCATACAAAAGGGAATGAAACCCAAATAGAGGAAGTGCTACCATAGAATTTGAGAACCACTCTTGAGCCTAGAAGTAAGGCTAATGAACTATTATGCATAAATACATTTCAAAGAAATAAAATAAAAAATTTAAGGAAACACTCTCTTATTAATAATATAAAAGAAAAATAGTACTCACCTGGCAGATGCCAAGTTCTTCGCCAGTAGGTTCTTTAGGGGCTAAAAAAGAAACACAAAATTGCCAAGACTGGCCTTTGAAACATCCAGTGTGGAACCAATGAGAAAATTAAGCATAATTTTTGTGTGGATTTTCCAAGCACCTTTGGAAACAGATTGGTTATATCTTCCATGATTTTTCTTAGAAGCCCATCCTTTAGAAAGAATCTATCTTTGGCAACCCAAGTTTCTGTAAGAAAAGGGCTTAGTGATTTTGGTTGGATTCATCTTACCATTTTCTCCTTTGTTTGGTCTTTAAGATGTAAGATAACTTTCAAAGGCTTTAAAAATAATTCTATAAAATGGATTGGCATGATTTTGTAAATGATATATCATGTTAAATCAATGCCAAGTCCTTTCTTCTTGGAATGTATATCATAGCAACACATATCGGAGCATAATCAGAAATGAATAAGAAAGTGAAGTCATGTAAAGCTCC